>APFE030824583.1:0-25922 GCA_000404065.3 Pinus taeda | reverse complement strand
CATTTTTGAAAAAAACTATTTCTTATTTTAAAGAAAAACTAATATCTAGTTGCCACGGAGGGCAGCAACGCCACGGGTGGTCGGTTGGTGGCTGTCCGATTCCAAGAATCGAGTAGCCACCGTTCGACCACCCGTTGGGGGCGCAACCCGGGTGGTGGAGTTGCATGTTGCTCTCCCACCCACGGCCACTCCCCCACGGTCACGTGGTGGCTATCCGATTTCAAAAATTGGATAGCCACCCACATGGGTGCCTCAGTGGTGGCCATCTGATTCCGAGAATCGGATAGCCACCCCGATGGGTGGTCGAGCTGTGGCTACCCGGTTCTCGAAATCTGATAGTCACCGCGCAACTGTCCATGGGGGTGGCTATCCGATTCTTGGAATCGGATAGCCACCACTCGATGGTCGTGCCCCCATCGATGGAATGGCGGTGGCTATTTGATTCCGAGAATCGGATAGGCACCTTCATGGGGCTTTGAGCAGTGGCTATCTGATTCTCGGAATTGAATAGCCATCGCCTGACCGCCCGTGAGGGTGGCAATCCAATCTCGGAATCGGATAGCCATCATCGGGCAGCTTATGGGGGCATGGCCCTAGGCCACACACCCACGGGCGGCCAGGAGGCAACCATATTTTTTGTTTTTTTCTTAAATGAAAAATATTTTTTTTAAGCATGTTAAAATGTATTTTAAAAAAATAAAATAAATGTCAAATGCTTTTCTAAATTTATAAATAGTTTCAAAATATATATATTTTTAAATATTTTAAATGTAATTTTATTTTTAAATTGAATTTTGAATTTTTTAATATAGAATTTTAAGTGTTTTTTTTAATAAAATATATTTGTTTTTTTTTTTTTAAATTTTAAATGTTTTTTTTAAATTTTTTTTTTTAATTTGTAAATATTTATATTTTTTAAGGAAATTTGTAATTATTTCTTTGTTTTTTTTGTTTCACTATATTTTTGTTGTTTTAGGTATTTTTTAAAATGTTTTTAATCTTAATTTTAGGAGTTTTTTTTTGTTAAATTTCTGTTTTTTTTTTTTTTTAAATCCAGTTTGTTTTAATCTTTTTTGTTTTTTGAAATGTGATTTCAAAAAAAATTCATTTCTAACTTTTAAGTTTATAGTTTTTTAAATTTGGTTGTTTTTTTTGTTTTTTTTCCAATTTTTTTTTAATGTTTAAGAGATAAATAAAAAAGAAAGGTTTTTTTTTTTTTTTATATGTTCTTCTTATTATTTATTTCTTTATATCTTTTTTTAGTTTTAATTCTATCTTTTAAGGATATTTTGCTTTTTATTTAATGAATTGGTTTTTTTTTGTTAATTTTTTCCTGATATTTATAATAGTATTATTAATTAACAAATTAAATAATTTTATAAACAGATCAAATTTGATATAACAACAATAATAATTAGTAAGAATTTTATAAACAGATTAACTTACCTTTTTAACTTACCATCATGATTATTCTCATCGTTTACCTTAACAAACTAATTTATATATATATTTAGTAAATAAATTAATAAATGAATTATTTATTGGTTTAATCTTACCATTAAAATTATATATTTATTTTTATCCTAATATTATTATTATTTATTTATTTCTATCCTAACAACCTATTACTATTATTATTAAGCATATATATTATTAAATAAATCATTTTTATTTTTAATAACCATTAGAATTTTTTATTAAACAACCCATTGTTATTATTCTAATTTAAATAAATAAATTACTTTTGATGCTATTCTCTCATTTATTAATTGTACCTAATTTTACTTATTTCCAGAAATAGAATAATATATTATTAATCTTAATATTATAAAAATAATAATAATATTAAATTTATTAATATAATTTTGACTGGGCGTCCAAATTAGCCGTTGGAGTCTCTGCTCAGTGTATTTAACATATAGGCCGGATGTGTTTCTTCAACTTGTCCTGACGATGAACCACACTAGTTGAAACGCGTCGACAAAGGTCTTTTTTATGTGATTTACGCCGAAGCTCTTCTTATAACTATGATGAATCACAGAAACCTCAATTCTACAATAATTTTACGTGCTTTAAAATGCATTTGTTAGAATAAAAAATTTAATTAAAAAAATAAAAATAAAAATTATGTTGTAACTCCAAATGGCACTTCAATTGTACTATGTACATATATATTTAGGCCGATAGGCCTTTTCTATGCATCAACAATTGTCAACACTTTTACCCTGCTCCGTTCGATCAAATGAGACACTATCAACGGTTGATTTGAAGTGTGACTGCTTTTTCCAAATATTGGTTGAGTTGCCTTACTGCTTTTTCCCATTTTTTATGTCACACACTCTTAAGATATTTTTACTGCTTTTTCCCTACCAGTTGTCACTATTCTTCTTCCCTAACTTTTGACAAGCACTGACTCATCATTTTCCTCAATACTGTGATTGGCTTGCCTAGTTTCTTGTTCAAATTTATTTTCTTTTTTGCATGGCATTGCATTTTGGATTTTACAAACCGTTTGAAACTCAGAATGCCAAACTCCCTCAGAATCCTTCCAGAGATCTTGTTGCTCGTTAGAGAAATCCATTCTAAATTACTGCAATCGGCAAGTTTTTCTGGTATCTCCCATGTTAGAAAATTGTTGTTTATGATCAGATTCTTGAGCTGGCTGCACCCACCAAGCTCATGAGGGATCCTGCCCTCCAACCCATTGAACCACAACATCAAATGTTCCAGATTCTTCAGCCGGCCGAGCTCGAGAGGAATCTGGCCTTTCAAAAAATTGAGACTCCGGTCTCTTTTTTCAGCCTGGTGCATTGAGCTAATGTAACAGGGATTTGCCCTATTATGAGGTTATCTGGGAGCGTAAGCTCTTTTAGAGCAGATGCAAGCTCTTTTAGAGCAGATGCAACCGGGCAAATTGTAAGCGCCAATGTTCCGGACAATCTGTTGGAACTCAAGTCTGCAACTCTCAAATTCTTGCAGCTTGAGATCGATGGCGAGAAGGGTCCTGTAATGTAGTTATTACTGAGAAGCAACTTGTCAAGGGCATGGAGATTTCCTAGAATTGAATCTAGGAAGAGCCCGGAAATATTATTGTTTTGTAGATTCAGAATCTGCAAGGAAGAACATGCGGAGAACGATGAGGGGAAGGGGCCAGAGAGATTGTTGGAGGAAAGCAGAAGCTGTTCTAGCGATTGACAGCAATTCCCAAGCTCGGGGGTAATTGAACCCCCGCAGTGATTCTAGGAAATGTCTAGCTTCCGGAGATTTGTAAGTTCACCAAGAGATCTAGGGATGGTACCCTCGAATTCATTCGACAAGAAATTCAGACTCTGCAATGCAATGCATTTGGAGAACGAGAGTGGGATCTCTCTTACCAGATGGTTCGAGGACAAGTCTATAGATACCAGACTATGGCAGGCAGAGAGATTTAGATCGAAAAAAGGTATTGGCTGGGAAAAATGGATGAATGAGAGATCTAGGATCTGGAGTTGCACCTAAGAGCTCAAAAAATTTGCAGGAAGAGTGCCGGATAAGTTATTGCGAGACAAATTCACAAAGGTGAATTAATGGGATTCCAAGAATTGTTAAGGAATGGGGCATGTGAGGCCATTGGAGGAGATATCTATTTGTTGCAAGGTAAAGGGTAACTGGGTCAGAGACGAAGCATTACCAGAGAATGCATTGCCTGGGAGATTCAATACCCGGACCTTGTCAAGGCTGGCTATGGCAGACGTGGGGAGAACCCCAACTAAGCCCGCTCTGCTCAAATCAAACTTTGTTACTCTCCCATCTACACAAGTCACACCATGCCAGAAGCTGCAAGTCTCGTGCATTAAATCCCATCCATCCAGGATCCCGCCCAGGTCCTTTTCTACTAATTTCTTCAACCTTATCAAAGCTGCCGCATCGTTTTGCTTGCTGGAAGCCAGCGGCAAGGAACGAGACCCTAAGGAAACCAATGCGAGATTCAAGAAAATGGACAACAGAAGAAAAAATTGGGAACCAGTAATCCTATGAAGGGCTTTTGGATCCATGGAAAAAATCTGTAAACTCCGCGAGTCTATCGATAGATAACTACTCAGCTTTAGGTATATTATGATGATAAAAAATCCTGCTTTTCATTACCCTCGAAATTTCAATCTCTCAAAGCAAAAGGCCGAGATGAATGCAGGTTGACAAACCGTTTTTCATTTTTAACCGTAGAGATAGTGGTTTTATTTTATTTGGTAGTTTTTGCTTAATGGTTTTGCCTTGCCTATTAATTTTGCAAGGGGAAGAGAAGATTTCGCCATGGAGGGATAATATAAGACGAGAAGCTTCGATTTTTGAATCTGTTTCTTTTCTTTCATTTGTTTCTTATTTTTTTATCTGTCAAAATCTGCCACAAATGTGGATTTTGTCTCTCAAATTTTTCTAACACGGTGTTTGAATGGCCTCCTATGAATCTGGACAAGTGAAACAACATGCAGGACAATAATACCCGTGCAAAAGGATGTCCGTACACCACTTTGTGGTATTCATTTTATTAGGTAAGGTGAGTAGCGATTCTTCTTTTCTCAAAGAGAGAAATCATTCAGTGATTTTCGGTTCGCTCTCTGCAAATTCTATCAACTCGATCATTTCTTATTTAATTACTTGTTATTTTGCTCAATACCATCGGTTGAATGTCCAGAACCTATATTTATGGAGATGACCCATGTAAATATGTAGATGAGAATGCCCAAGTAAGCAGTTAAGCCAGGAGAAGATGAGGGTTAACATTAATTGATTAATTTGTTCAATATTGCTCTGTATATATGCACCATGGCATTTTTACCTTATTTTGTTGCAAGGAGCCGTAGCTGTTTTGCCGTATTCTTGATATAGCAGGGAAGGTTAAACCGTTTTTTTATTATTTCACATGGTTTTAAGTTTTTTGCATAGGGCAGCAATGTTGTCTAATGGGCAATATCGACAAATCACATGGAAGGCACAAGTGTCAAAAGGAAATACAAATTAATAATTTGCAATTTAAAAGCATGGTGAAAATCAAATATGTTAGGGATCTTGATTTTGGGTAATTAACTTACTCTAAAATGAAATAAAACATTCAATGTGTTCCTTGTAATATAGATATAAACAAAACATCTAAAGAAAAGTAATTGCATAATGATCCAGTCCAAGAAAACAAGGTTTTCCACAAACCAATTAACTCTTCTAAAAAAATTCAACAATTCCAATTTAATAATCCTATCGGCCTCTCTTGGTACCTTTTGGGACAATTGCTAGTAAATACTCTACACCATAATTTAATTGATGACCTACTTTGATTGACTACACTAAGTCAATCTAGATTTGACAAAAAAGTGGGCTATATGCAAATTCTATAAAAAGATTTCAACATTCTAAGTTAGACAAAAATGTGGACACCTGCAAATTCCACCAACAAATTCAACATTCCCTGTTTAGCAACGATATAGATTTTCTCTGTCGCATCCAGGTCCAGAATTTCAAATTTATGTTATCGGTCAAGTGGAAATTTGATGAAGATAAATTCAACATTCCCTGTTTAGCAACGATATAGATTTTCTCTGTCGCATCCAGGTCCAGAATTTCAAATTTATGTTATCGGTCAAGTGGAAATTTGATGAAGATCATTTGTTTTTCATACATATTGGTTTATGTTTTGTATAGATCGATGAATGTGAGGTAAGGTTGCAGGTAGTTATACTAAAAAAAATTCTTCTAAGCACAATTACATATTAATTTAACTTTATAATACATAAATTATTTTAATGAAATGTATAATAATATTGTTTAATTAAAAAATGTCCGTAATCCAATCTATCTCTATTCTTTTTTGTGTTTATAAAAATCTCATTTCTGATCCATACACCAAAAAATTATAACAAGAAATAAATACATTGCTAATAGATCCGCCAAATAAATAATAGTGACCAGAAATAAGTGTTACAATAGACTATTTAAATGAGTTTCTATGTAAATCATTCATTAAAATTTAAATGGATCATTAGATTTTACAATGGTCAATTTAAATTCTTAAACATCAAATTTACGGTTTCAAAATTTATTTACCAACCTGTTTCAAAAATTTACCACATTTGAAATTTAAAAAAAAAAAGTTCTGTGAAATGTGAAATTCGAGGCCTAGTCGCATCACTCCCTATAATGGCAAAGTTAATTTATAAAGCAACATGACATGGCTTTACTAATCTTTACTCAAGGAATAAGCATAGCTAGATGTATGAAAGGGAATTCGAAATTTAAAATATTTTTAATTATAATTAGAACTAATATAGTTGTACCAATTGATGGCAACTCCCTGTAATGGCAAAGTTAATTTATAAAGCAACTTGACATGGCCTTACTAATCTTTACTCAAGGAATAAGCATAGCTAGATTTCGAAAGGGAATTCGAAATTTAAAATATTTTTAATTATAATTAGAACTAATATAGTTGTACAAATTGATGGGAAATACAGGGCCATTGGAAGAAGAAAAAGATGATAATAGACATTATAAAAAAAATAGAAAAGGATGAACAAAAAATCTAGTATAACATGCAAAAACATGAGAAAGCCCCAAGTAACCCATCGCAGCAACGCAATCCCTAAACAACAGAAAAGGAAATAATTGGAAACCAGAGAACTCATGGATCAAAAGAAGGATCTGAGTCCGACAAAAACTCTCCCATAACAATAATAGAAAATCAGCTCTCCATGGTAACTACTACCCCCAACACTGGGGATGGCTTAAGGTGGAGAAAAAGAAAAGGAGAAAAGAATAGTTTTTAGTTTTATTTGTTGTTGTTTTCTGTGAAAACAGGAACAATATTTCTGCATATGCTATTTTAGCATCTACAAAATGTAATTTTATCTTATGAGTAAAATTAGGATTTTTTCTAAGAGAAAAAAAATTAAATAGTTTATATTTAATATAGGTTGATAGTTTTTTCTTTTTATTTCACCGGTGGGAAAAACTATCATAATTTAGTTGTCAAACCAGCACTGAGGACAACCATCTCTAGTTATTATTTGTGAATGCAGGTAGACTCATCATTGGTATTCAAGGAAAACCACGCCACCCGGAATAACCCGTTGGTGGTCTGTAAGGGGGCATGCTTTCACTCTTGCCATAGATCACTAGGTCTTAGGTCGTTAACTTGTTTCCTTACGTTTGAGGAAGACAAGCGCTTAGCCAAGCAGAAACAGTTTTAGGGCATACTCCAAACCCCAATATAAGTTGATAATTATTATAAAACATTTACAAATTTAGATGATATATTTTATATTAAAAAAAAAAAATAGAAAAACTAAGTAAATAATAATGTTATTATAAAATGTATTATTCTAGAAACCATAAAAGACAAATGTGCTTTTTGATAGGAGAGTAAACTAAGCCCAGAAAATAATGGAAATTCTCGCAAGATTATGATAAAATTAGGCACAATTTTTTGAAAATCTGGGTTACAGTTATCAAATTGCATGATTTTGAGTGCCCGAGGGGTTCTTGACGGTGTTGAATCCATTTCCACTATCAAAAATTTGATTCAAACACTCCAACATTCTAATTTTTTGAATTTTTTTTGCTAAATTTCAGCAAGCGTCTATTGTTCTAGCTAATTTGTGACATCGATAGACAACTCCTAAGATTAAACCCTAAGAGGCCACAATCACTTCAATAAATCCTACACAAAAGTATGTAACCATTTCCCATTCTATATATTTTCGACAGTTGACATTAGTAAATATCTTTGTTTAACTCAAGTTATGAAGTTGATTTTATTTATTTTAAATTTTGTTATATTTAAAAATATATATATAATTATAAATTTCCGGAAAATAATGGAAATTCTCACAAGATTATGATAAAATTTGGCACAATTTTTTAAAAATCTAAGTTACAGTTATCAAACTTCGGGATTTTGAGTGCAAACACTTCAACATTCTTAATTTTTTAACACTCCAACATTCTGAATTTTTTATATTTTTGCTAAATTTCAACAAAAATCTATTTTCCGAACAAATTTATAACATAAATAGACAACACCAATTTATAACATAATTATTACTATGTTGTTCATTTTGTCAATTTCGATCTCAATTATTTACCCTCTAAATTTTATGTGAGATAATAAATATTAAATAAAGACTATAAGGAAAACACATTGTAGGAGAGGTTTTTGTGAATATTTGTATTGCTATAAGATTGAATAAAATGATCCAAAAAAACCTCACCATTGGTACTAATTTTCACTATAACTAAAAAAATCTAAACATCTAGTAGATGTTTTTTCCATAGTGTGCTTAAATTGATAAAACATATGTAGTAGTTATGTTTATATTAATGCATAAGTGAGCAAGGTACTAATATGCACTAATGCCTTAAAATCCCAACAGTGAGCACCACTAGTAGTATTATTTTTATCTTAGTCACAATAACTTTTGCTATCAATTAATTTTTGCATAAGAGGTAGGTAATAAGCAACAACACTGCATATTACACTTGTTTATGTCGTGATTTTGGTTTCAACCTTTAAACATTTAGAAAAAATCTACACTACAATGTGAGAATCTTAGTTTAAAATCATAATATAAATGTCATTTCAAACTGAAGAATTGATTGTGATCTCATTAACAACATGGAAAAAATTGCATTTTGAACAATTGATTGTGATCTCAAAATCAAATGAAAATGAAACTCAATTAATAGTTATACAATGTGTACACGGACGAACACGAGTATTTAATGCTAGAGTATGACACGCATGTGTTGAAAGTCATGTTGGAAGAAAAGAGGATCCATAGCAGTGTTATTGAGGCCGAAATCGTTCCACCATTGTTGAAGCCATTCACCTTGTCGTTGTCTTTGTGTGGTCCCTGTGGCCCAAATTTCACTCTTGTGTAGTGAGTTTCGTTTTTTCCATCTACATTCATGATGTCCCACCACAACTTTTTGTAGTCTGAAAAGTTGTAAATGGTATCTGAGAAGATAATGCTTGGATTACCCTGTGGCCACATGTCTAGCATGTTGTACCATCCCGACCATCTGGTCCGATTTATGGCAAGATATTTGTGGAAGATTCTCCTATGGTTGCTTCCTTCTGTCCAGATCACAATGATATATCTAAAATTTTGGCTTAGGGATTCTTCAGCCAAATGTGCGGCCATCATACTCCTCTGATACACCATTCATGTATCCATTTGCTATCTTTAGGGTAGACTTTCCTTTCAAGTACTAAGTGTTGAATATCTGAATGAGGTTGCAAATTTGCATCGAGCACTTTTGCGTTTCTTAGCTGACATGTTGGTTTCCATTTGGAACAATAATCTTCCCAGTTCTGTGCTTCAGAAATACTTCTCAAAGTCTCTGTATGTTGGGAAGGGTCCCATTCTGTTACTATCACCATGGTAGTGTCTTTCTCATTCAAATATTCTCTGCTTAGGAAGTCAGGCAAACAATTATTTTCGCCTTTGATGTGTTCGACTTCAAAGTAGAAATTTGCAAATAGAGCCTGCCACCTTGCGAACTTAGCTTCTCCTGCTTTCTTTATAGCTTTACTAAGGACTTTCTTTAGTGCAAAGGCATCTGTTCTTAAGAGAAACCTTTTCTGTATCAGGTGGATATCAAATTTATCAATGCAGTTCCATGCTGCTTTGACCTCTTTTTCTATAGTAGAATAGTTTTTCTCAGGTGGGCTCCAAGTCTCTAAGACAAACTAAACTATTTTTTCTTTTCCTTCTTTCTTTTGCTTCAAAATTCCTCCCCACCCTTCATTGCTGGCATCTGTTTCAACAATTTTGAAAGAATCTTCATCAGAGATATGAAGAATAGAAAGAGTTTTTACCTTCATTTTAATTCTTCTTACAGCTTCAGTGTGGGCCTGAGACGAAGGTTCTGGATGTTTTTGCAATTTTCTGTTGAGTAATAATCTATCTTTGGTGCAATCTTTGTAAAAGTTGCTTACATAATTTAAACATCCCAAGAATCTTTGTAATTGAGTTTTGTCAGTGATAATATCTGGAAATTTATTAACAAATTCCATAGCATGTTTTTGCAGAGTGATCTGCCCATTTTTAATTGTATGGCCAAGAAACTTGATACTTGTCTGAAATAATTCAATCTTTTTCTTGTTAAGAATCAATCCATTGGTTTTGACAAGTTGTACAAATTTCTCGATATGTTTAAAGTGATCATGGATGTTTTTAGAAAATATAAGTATATCATCAATGTATACTAGTAACCAATCAAAATATGGCTTGAAAATGTTATCCATAACCTTCTGGAACTTGGAGGGGGAATGCTTTAGTCCGAAAGGCATGACGTTCCATTCATAGTGTCCTGCTAGGACACTGAAAGCAGTCTTAAACTTATCATCTTCATTAATTCCCACCTCCCAAAATCCTGATTTCATATCAAATTTAGAAAATACTTTAGCCCTTGCTATTCTTGCTAAAAGATTTCCTTTGTGAGGAATGGGGTAAGTATCATCTAAGAGGACAGTATTCAAAGGTTTATAGTTTATGACCAATCTTGGGATACCTCTTAACTGTTCTGAATGTTTATTAACATAAAAACCATAGCAGTTCCAAGGACTACTAGATTCTCTAATCAATCTTATTTCCAAGAGGCTTTGTATCTCTTTTTGAAAGAGATCTCTCTATTCTTTGTTCATAGGGATTGCTTTGCTCTTGTAGGGTTTCCCTTCATACTTATCTTTGTAGGGCAATTTTACACAATGTTGTTTTCTATGCCAAAACGCATTTGGTTCTTCAGCACAACATTATTTTTCTATCTGTGATCTCAGAGTTGAGATCCTTTGTTTAATTATAGGAGTTTGAAGATAGTCTCCTATCTTTATGGTGGTCTTTAGCTCCTTGAGCTCTTCAATTTTATTTTTTTCCTTTTTGATCTACTACATTACTTGTACCATAGTAGACACTCTGGGCGTAGAGACAAAGGGTAACTTGATTGTTTGTAATTTTCCATCTGAGCTTGGTACAGATATAAAATAACCAGCCTTGCCATTTTTCAATCCGGTTGATCCATGTGGCTCCACAGCTACTAAAAATACATTCCCCAAAATACAGTCAACAAGAATGTCTGCAACATCAAATTTTAATTTGATGCAATACTCTTTAAAGCAAATAGAGGCCTGAGGGACTTCATACAATAGATCTTTGTTTCCTAACCCAAGAACTTGTCTAAAGGATTTCACCCAGTACTTTGCAGGTACTATTTTTGAATTCAAAATATTGACACCTACCCCAGAATCAATAAGATTTCTTTAGGAAAACATTTCACCATTTATACAGATATCTAGCATAACATGATGTTGCTGATACTGGATAGACATTACTCTCATGTCGGTGAATCCTATAATATCATCATTCTTTCCTTCAAATATTTCAATATTTGGGTTAGTGTAGTATTCATCATATGCATCCTTAGTTTTCTTCCCTTTTTCTAACACAGAGACCTGTGCTTTTAGAGAGACAATCTCTTTTTTGAGATGATGAATCTCTTGGTTGACTTCTCTTAATGTGAGGGCTCTGGTCTTAGAGTTTTGTTAGCTTCTTTGGAAATATCTTGTATTTCTTTCAAATGAGGCATTGATGAATATTGCCTTTGGTTCAGTTTTAGAGGCAATCTTGCTACTGCTCCCCTAATCTTTGTGCGTTGTGCTTAGAAAAGTTTCTAGTAACTTTTCCTTCATTTCTCCTTCTCCCAATGTTCTAATCTGGACAAGTAGCTTTGTTTTTGCATCATCCATGGTTTGTGCCATGAGAACCTTCTCCTTTGGCTGAGAAACATGGTCTTCATCAGATGAGATTTCTTATTCAGTGCTTGATTCACACTAACAGTTGTCTAAATCAGTGCAGTCACATTCATTAATGTGCATGTTTAATTCTTCATCAGAGCATTCTAAAGAAGAACTTTCAGAGGATTCAGATGTTGAACATAGTTTTCGTTGTTGTATCTGTTCTCTAAATGATGTGTTTGGACAATTATCAGATTTATGATTCTTAGAACCACATTTATAACATAGGGTTGGCACCATGCTTTTTGTTTTTACTGTCCTTTTCTTCTTTGCCGCTTCAAAGGATTTCTTTCCTCTGTTTCTCTTAGATTCTTCTAATAAAGGACAACGACTAGAGGTATGTCCAGTTTGGCCACAAAGCCAACAAATCAATTTATTCCACTGATCTTTCTTATGTGTCTACAGATGAATATCCTTGGGTTCATAGTAATGTGTTTTTGGCACATATCTATAGTATCCTTTCTTGGTCCCTTTTCTTTTCCTCTGTGGATATTTCATGTATTCTTGTCTTTTTTCTTTCTTGGCCTTCTTTTTAGCTTTTCTTCTTTTTACTATGGGGTCATCTATAGCAAGACCATGCTTGTTAAAGATGGATTTGTTGTCTGGTAATCTTGACATCTTTTGCAGATATTTATTAACTTTCATACTAGTGCATAAACTTACCAAAACTTTTGTTATGATGTTGTATATTTCTCCCCAAGTAAAGGATTCAAAAGGCAACTGAAAAGCATCTTGTTGTCTTAGATAATCTACAAATATTGAAGGCAATGTTGCTAAGTAGATTTGTTTCCACAAGAGATTTTTGCTATATTTAACCTCATATATTCTCTTAATCTAGTCTCTATGAAAATCTTCATAATGCGACATTTTATTATATTTAATATTCATGAGAATTATCTCATGCTTATTGACAAGTTCAAGTTCTCCTCCGCACCAATGTTCTAAAATGAATGAAGTTAGTGCCCCAATCATATTGCTTTGTGGATCTCCATGAGCATTATGAATGATATCTCCTCCATCTTTCAAGATTTCATTTTCCATTTGTGCCACTATTGTTGGTGATGACTCTGTTTCCCACCATCTCAACAACGTTCCAGTAAAGCACTGAACAATAGATTTACAAGCTTCTATTTCATTTTTTCCCCTTAGGCACGTGAGTTTGTATTCTGTAAACATAAGATCTATCATTTGTCGAATCTGAGCAACACTCAGATTGTCAATATTCCATGCTCTGTGTGATTCAGGATGGAAGTTATGTGTTTCTGGAAGTTTCCATTTTCCACTGAGATCAGGTGCTCGATACCTGGTATATTGACTTTGGAGAGGCTCATAAATAGGGAATAGGTGTGATTCTGAGCTTTCAGGTTGCTCTACTTCCTTAAACAATGAGGAGATAGTCATTGGCTCAGATTTTTCTTGGGCCATTTCTTTAGGGAAGAGAGAAGGAAATATATGAATAGGCTTAACAGGATGCTGAATATTTACAGATCTCTTGAATAGAGAAAAAAATAGGAATCGGTTTGTCTTTGGGGGCTATATGAAGTTTATCAAATTTTTCAGACAATTCTTCAATAGATTCCTGAGTAGATTGTTTTCCCATATCTACTTTCCTTTCAACATCTTCTATCCTTGTTAAGGATTCTTTAACAAAACCTTTCAATACAGTAGTGGAATAGTTCACATCATTCAGAGTTATGTTAATACTATTTACAGAGACTTGTATACTGTCAAAATCTTTTTTAACTTCAATAGACTTTGCACCATACATTTCTAGCCCTTTAATTGTTGTATTTGTCCAGTTTATCTGTTCACTGGCTTTATGTATCCTATCATCAATGCCAAGGGCATTGTCATCTTTTATGACCAGTGGAATGGCTTTAGCATTGTTCTGTGCTTCTCCTAATATGATGCCTTTGTAACGAGGGAAGGTGGTAGGTGTTTCAATTTTACTGCCATCTATGGCAGTCCAAGAATGTTTTACTAAGGATGATTCAACATCTGCCATTTGAACATGTGTACATATGTATTTTCTTTCTTCCTCTTCCATTCATAAAAAGACAACCAGACATTGTTCTTCTGCATATATGTTTTCCATTCATGGGATAATCTAATTTTTTCAGGGTATGGAGTGGTAAGGTCAAAACTTTCAGCCTCAAGATGAGTGTATAAATCCCAATTAAGCATATTTTTCATCCATTGATGATCAATTGTATGCTTCCTACATCCTTCCATAACTGAAAATAACTTGTGCATTTCTGGTTTTGATGGCTTTTTATAATCAGAAGGCACAAAGTTGTCAAATCTGGATTGAGGGATTATTTCATCTAGTTGTTCCAGATATCCTAGACCATAGTGAGGCATACCAGTAGGACACATTTTTGCTAAACATGTCTTTGAGGCGGGGGTCTTCATTTTCCAAAGATGGAAGCTCATGAATCATTAATACATGATCAGTATCATGAGGGAAAGGTATTTCAGAACACTTAGGATTTGGACACGGAGTGACAGAAGTTGTAGGAGGAGATACTCCTGTCCTTGGATGGTGGTTCTGATGTATGACAGAATCAGCAAGGCTACTGAGATTTATCTTTTGATTACAACTTGGGAAAATGACTTGCAGGGATGAAAAATTTACAATTTGGGCATATTCAAATAGATCTATATGAGGGCAATTTACAGATGGTGTAAAAGAACTGGCAATATCTACTACTTGTGGATCAATATACATGGATGATACTTTGCAAGCTAAATCGATTCTTCTACGATCTATTGCAGATCTTATTCATCTGCAGACACATAAGAAAGATCAGTGGAATAAATTGATTTGTTGGCTCTGTGGTCAAACTGGATATACCTCCAGTGGTTGTCCTTTATCAGAAGAATCTAAGAGAAATAGAGGAAACAAATCCTTTGAAGTTGCAAAGAAGAAAACGACAGTAAAAACAGAAGGAATGGTGACAACCCTATGTTATAAATGTGGTTCTAAGAATCACAAATATGATAATTGTCCAAACATATCATTTAGAGAACATATACAACAATGACAACTATGTTCAACATCTGAATCCTCTGAAAGTTCTTCTTCAGAATGCTCTGATGAAGAATTAAATATGCACATGAAAGAATGTGACTGCACTGATTCAAACAATTGTCAGTGTGAATCAAGCACTGAATCAGAAATCTCATCTGATGAAGACCATGTTTCTCAGCCAAAGGAGAAGGTTCTCATGGCACAAACCATGGACAATGCAGAAACAAAGCTACTTGCCCAGATCAGAACATTGGGAGAAGGAGAAATGAAGGAAAAGTTACTAGAAACTTTTATAAGCACAATGCACAAAAATCAGTGGAGCAGTAGCAAGACTGCCTCTAAAACTAAACCAAAGGCATTATTCATCGATGCCTTATTTGAAAGAAATACAAGATCTTTCCAAAGAAGCCAACATAACTCTAAGACTAGAGCCCTCACATTAGGAGAAGTCAACCAAGAGATTCATCATCTCAAAAAAGAGATTGTCTCTCTAAAAGCACAGGTCTCTGAGTTAGAAAAAGGGAAGAAAACTAAGGATGCATATGATGAATACTACACTAACCCAAATATTGAAATATTTGAAGGAAAAAAGGATGATACTAGAGGATTCATCGACATGAGAGTAATGTCTATCCAATATCAGCAACATCATGTTATGCTAGATATCTGTATAAATGGTGAAATGTTTTCCTTAAGAACACTTATTAACTCCGAGGCAGATGTCAATATTCTGAATTCAAAAATAGTACGTGCAAAGTACTGGGTGAAATCCTTTAGACAAGTGATTGGGTTAGGAAACAAAGATATATTGTATGAAGTCCCTCAGGCCTCTATTTTCTTTAAAGAGCAATGCATCAAATTAAAATTTGTTGTTGCAAACATTCCTATTGACTGTATTTTAGGGAATGTATTTTTAGCAGTTGTGGAGCCACACGAATCAGCCAGATTGAAAAATGGAAAGGCTGGTTATTTTCTATCTGTACCAAGCTTAGATGGAAAATTACAAACAATCAAGTTACCCTTTGTCTCTACTCCCAAAGTGTCTACTATGGTACAAGCAATGCAACAGATCGAAAAGGCTAAAAATAAAATTGAAGAGCTCAAGGAGCTAAAGACCACCATAAAGATAGGAGACTATCTTCAGACTCCTATAATTAAACAAAGGATCTCAACTTTGAGATCACAGATAGAAAAAGAATGTTGTGTTGAAGAACCAAATGTGTTTTGGCATAGAAAACAACACTGTGTAAAAGTGCCCTACAAAGATAAATATGAAGGGAAACCCTGCAAGAGAAGAGCAATCCCTATGAACAAAGAATATAGAGTTCTCTGTCAAAAAGAGAGACAAAGCCTCTTGGAAAGAAGATTGATTAGAGAATCCAGCAGTCCTTGGAACTACTATGGTTTTTATGTTAATAAACATTTAGAACAGCTAAGAGGTGTCCCAAGATTGGTCATAAATTATAAACCTCTAAATATTGTCCTCTCAAATGATACTTACCCCATTCCTCACAAAGGAAATCTTTTAGCAAGAATAGCAAGGGCTAAAGTATTTTCTAAATTTGATATGAAATCAGGATTTTGGCACGTGACAATTAATGAAGATGATAAGTTTAAGACTGCTTTCAGTGTCCCAGCAGGACACTATGAATTGAACATCATGCCTTTCAGACTAAAGCATGCCCCCTCCAAATTCCACAAGGTTATGGATAATATTTTCAAGCCATATTTTGATTGGTTACTAGTATACATTGATGATATACTTATATTTTCTAAAAACGTCCATGATCACTTTAAACACATAGAGAAATTTGTACAACTTGTCAAACCAATGGATTGGTTCTTAGCAAGAAAAAGATTGAATTATTTCAGGTAAGTATCAAGTTTCTTGGCCATACAATTAAAAATGGGCAGATCACTTTGCAAAAACCTGCTCTGGAATTTGCTGATAAATTTCCAGATATTATCACTGACAAAACTTAATAAAGAGATTCTTGGGATGTTTAAACTATGTAAGCAGCTTTTACAAAGATTGCGCCAAAGATAGATTATTACTCAATAGAAGACTGCAAAAAAATCCAGCTCTTCATCTCAGGCCCACACTGAAGTTGTAAGAAGAATTAAAATGAAGGTAAAAACTCTTCATATTCTTCATATGTTGATGAAGATTCTTTCAAAATTGTTGAAACAGGTGCCAACAATGAAGGGTGGGGAGGAATTTTGAAGCAAAAGAAAGAAGGAAAAGAACAAATAGTTCAGTTTGTCTCAGGGACTTGGAGCCCACCTAAGAAAAACTATTCTACTATAGAAAAAGAGGTCAAAGCAACATAGAACTGCATTGATAAATTTGATATCCACCTGATACACAAAAAGTTTCTCTTAAGAACAAAGGCCTCTGCACTAAAGAAAGTCCTTAGTAAAGCTATAAAGAAAGCAGGAGAATCTAAGTTCGCAAGGTGGCAGGCTCTATTTGCAAATTTCGACTTTGAAGTTGAACACATTAAAGGTCAAAATAATTGTCTGCCTAACTTCCTAAGCAGAGAATATTTAAATCAGAAAGACACTGTCATGGTGATAGTAACAGAATGGGACCCTTCCCAACATACAGAGACTCTGACAAGTATTTCTGAAACACAGAACAGGGAAGAATATTGTTCCAAATGGAAACCAACATAGCTGCTAAGAAACACAAAAGTGCTCGATGCAAATTTGCAACCTCATTCAGATATTCAACACTTAGTACCTGAAAGGAAATTCTACCCCAAAGGTAGCAAATGGATACACGACATGGTGTATCAGAGGAGTATGATGACCGCACATTTGGCTGAAGAATCCCTAAGCCAATATTTTAGAGATATCATTGTGATCTGGACAGAAGGAAGCAACCAGAGGAGAATCTTCCACAAATATCTTGCCATAAATCGGACCAGATGGTCGAGATTGTATGACATGCCAGACATGTGGCCACAGGGTAATCCAAGCATTATATTCCCGGATACCATTTACAACTTTTCATACTACAAAAAGTTGTGGTGAGAGATCATGAATGTAGATCGAAAAAACGAAAGTCACTACATAAGAGTGAAATTTGGGGCCACAGGGACCACAAAAAGGCAACGGCAAGGTGAATGGCTTCAACAATGGTGGAATGATTTTGGCCTCAACAAGACTACTATGGATCCTCTTTTCTTCCAGCGTGACTTTCAATATGAATGTGACACTTGTGGATTTTTAATTGAATGCTGGCATTCTCCATGTAACACTGTTGGAGATGTCAATAATTATCAAGACAGTCAAATTCTTGGTTATTTTATGAAAAGACACCATGAATGGCTAGTCATGACTAAGATTAAACACCAAATCATCTTAAGAAAGCCTATGATTGTACAAAGAATTTATACAAAGGCTTGGGATTCTTGTAGATATTCTCAGTTAGATTTCCAGGGGCCACACCCCTGGGGGACTAATGGTTCTCGTGGGCTTTTCCTTAAAGCTTCCACAGTGCAATAATGATGTCTAGTCATAAGACTGAATGTGACCAGTTTCCTCATGGGTTTTTCTGTTTAAAAGTATCCACTACAATATAATGTTTTCCGTGGGATTTGTTCAAATCTTCCACAATGTAACTTAGTACGAAGATTCTTCAGTCACGAGACTCGGAGCACTTCTTCGACTTTTAGTGAGCTTTGAGCCACATCTCTTCGACTGACGAAAGATAATACTAAATCTGTCTGCCTAACTGTCAGATATTTGTCCCCTTATTTTCCTATATAAGGAAGGAGTAAGGCTCATTTTGGGCATTCAGAGTGTGAGTGTGATTTTGGTTATGTTTTTGAGTTTTTGAGTCCGATGAGGAAGTTCTTGCTTCCATCTCTTTAGAGTCGGATCTGAGAAGCCTGCGCATCAGAGTGAGAGCTCTGTTGAGAACCTAAAGTGGCTAGATTCTTATGTTGTTGAAGTTTGTATGTTCTCAGAAGAATTCAAGTTCTAAGACAGAGTTTGTGAAAGGCCAGGAAGCCTTCAAATAGCTTCTTGCTTGACAAGTCGCAACATCTAATAAATGCCTAAACAGTCTATCTCTGGAAAGGATCTTCAAAAATTCTCTATGAAATTGTAAAGAAACTTCTGCATAAATATATGAGTATCCATTTTCTAAGCATGATACATTCCGCTTAAGGGCAGGAGGACAATAAGTAAATTAAGACAAATGATGATGACGAAAGCGATGAATGAGCATTCCCATTCACCGGATGCGTGTATATTTTAGCACGTACTCACTTAGAAGTTGGCAGGCACACTAGAATAGCAAGTAGTGATACCTACTTCTAAATTGAATTGAATGCAGTACTAGTAGCTAGTTGTTAGGGTTCAATTTATGAGACATGGATGGTAGCGCCACCATTTCTCTCACCTACTTTTGAGGAAACAACCGTGAGCCTCAAAACCTCAAATATTTAGCAAAACCACTCAAATCTGGGACACGTTGATTGTACTCTCTGACATAAGAATATGTAAAATTGTTGGTTGAATCCTTCGTACATAGAGAATCAAATTTTTCATAAATATTGAGGTTTGGCATGTCTATTATTAATTAATTGTTATCATATGTAAAATTGTTAGTTGAATCCTTTGTACATAAAGAATCAAATCTTTCAAAAATATTGAGATTTAGCATGTTTATTTTTAATTAATTATCATAATATTTAATAGCATAGAGATTTTCTTTAATAAATTTTATTTAAATTTTCAAAACGGATTAAAAATCTAAACCTTTGGACATGAACAAAAATAATATAACTTATCATCAACAAATATAATAAAAAAACTTATCATCAACCAATATAATAAAAAATACACGATCAAACACTTGTCACTAAATTTCAAGATTAATAAACTTGAATAATATAACCATAATTATCAATTGGCCGAAAAACATAGTTATCCCAGATGGTTAATATTTTTTTCCCACGGCATTTCATCCTGAGTTAAAATGGTCGTAAATGTAAGACACAAATAAAAGTAATCAAAATAAACTTAAATCCAAAAATATAATTAATTATATAAAAGTGCTCTATAAAGGAAGACATCTTTCATATTCATATTTATATAAGATAAACTTACGTTAACATAAATAATCAAATACAATAAAAAATATATATATAAGTTTCAAGACAAGACACAAATAAAAGTAATCAAAATCAACTTAAATCCAAAAATATAATTAATTATATAAAAGAACTCCATAATGGAAGACATCTTTCACATTCATATTTATATAAGATAAAGTTACTTTAAAATAAATAATTAAATAAAATAAAAAATATATAAGTTCTAAGAGAAAATTAAATAGGCATCACTTACAAAATTTAAATATTTTTGCTCTGAATTTAATTGTTTAACTTAAAAATTCTCATTTTGTATGTAGATGATTTTATTTCCATTGCTAAATATGTTTTTGGGTTGTAAGAGCAACTACTATCTTTTGAACATTTTTGTAAAAGGGTGGAGATGCAAGTTAATATTAGCAAAACGAAAGTAGTGGTTTTCTAAAAAAAACATAACCAGCATAAGTTCTACTTCGAAGGCAACATTCTTGAAGACGTTGCAGATTACAAATACCTTGGAATTGACTTCAACAAAAAATATAAGATGGGATGGTTGTAGAAAGAAAAGAATTTTGGGGGTTGGAAAGCATTTTATGTTTTTCAAAATAGGTGTAGAGAGACAAAGTTATGAGACTGGAAAACCACTCAAACTCCTTTTTGGCTTCTAGTGATTCCGGTGGTTCTTTATGGTTGTGAACTGTGGGCCAGCAATACATCTGGCATGCAGTGGAAACCAATTGAGAAAATTCAAAAGCGTTTGATTACAGACAAATTCAAAATTAAAAGCGCAGTTCCTTATGCTATCTCGTTAAGTGAAACAGGGGCTGCTCCTATTGAAGCAATTGTTATGGTGCGAGCCATAAGGTATTTAAAAAAAAATTGAGCAAATGGAAGAGAGCATATGGCCTAAGGTTGTCTCTAATATCATATTGTGCAAAAGAAAAAAGACTTGGATGCAGCAAAAAAACAAATGATTTAGTAAATGGGATATTTGCTTGAACACGTGTCTCATACACAATAAAGAGATAAAAACTTTTGGTATGGATAAGTTCCATGAGCATACTTGGGATAATGAGCTCGAGAGAAAGAAAAAGTACCATATTGAAGTATTTAATCTCACTCATATTCATCAGCAAAAAGCGTACATAGAGACCAATATTTGTTAGAGAGCCAAAATTCTTATTGCTCAATTAAGGACTAATTCTCATCAACTCTGTTGTGAAATCAGGCACTGGAAAAGGCCAAAAGAAGTGTGGGAGGAAAGAGTATGTATTTTTTGTTCTTCCAGAAAAGTGGAAACAAAAAAGCATTTCATTTTAGAATGTGAGGTCTTCAAAGGCAACAGAGAAAGTTATGCATATATTCTGGCAGCTAGCTCTTTGGATAATCTATTTAGCGAGGAGTTTGTCAAAAAACTAAGAGCGTTTATTGTGAGGCTTCACAAGAAAAGGGTCAAATACACCAACTAGATAAAGAAACTATTTGTCCTATAAACTATGTTTAACCTCGTGAATGTTAAAATAATTTTCTTTCTTTCTTTCTTTATAAATCTCTTGAAAAAATTACACATACATCATTGACCAAATTTAAATAATCCCACTTTGAAGTCAATTGTTCCGTTTTTGTCCAGTATGGTCATAGAGAATTTCACAACGAATTTTGTGCGGGAGCAAATCCCTAGGCGTGGGTTCGAAATCTAATCCAATGAACCATTAATTCTATCTTTCTTTGGGCTGCAATCACCGAAGTAGACCGTGTATAAACTAAAAAGATATTATCAAGTCACGCAATTTTGCTCACACCCCATTACGCTATTGTCACAGTGTGTCACGTAATATACGACCCCGTTGTTCGGTATAGGTTGCGAATTTGTTGTTTGGTAGACCCAAGTTGTGCTCAGGCTTCCTAAGAGGTACAGTCCATTCACACAATTTTGCTTACAATTCAAAGCAAATCTATGTTTAAATTAATATTGAAAAATCGTTATTTCAAGTCTAAATCAAATATCAAGAATTATTGTTGTGGCGGTGAAATAACCTTTTAAATATAAATATATAGAAAAATAAATTAATAATAAATTAATTTAAATTTATCTTAGTTAGAGATTTATTAAGCATTTAGAAGGATCAAATCTTTTTGGGTACAAATTTTTTTCAAGTGAAAAGAGATTTGATCCCTCTTGTAAACCCAACATTAAGATTGGTCTAGGCTGGTATCATATATGTTTCACATCTCTATTTATAAAAATATTCTCATTTTTTATTTGATTAAAACTTTGATTTAACCTCTATAGAATATCCACATAATATTTTTAGGGCGTAGTCTAACTTATAGACAAAATAACATTTTTCTCCGGAATCCAACAATACAATTTCAAGCAAGAATGTGATTTTTTGTTGCTAAAATACATTTTTGAATGCATAAATGGATTTAGCACATCGAAAAATTCTTGGGGAACTCGAATTCTACATATTAAACAACTTGAACTCAAATTTTTAAAAGTCCCCGTCGAATTTAAGTTAAAATTAACTAGAAAAAAATATATAGTGAAGAAGGCCCTTTTGTCTACAAGTTAGACTACATGAGGGTAGAAGATTTAGATATATCTCAAAAATATAACTTTTTTATTTTAGATTTAATTAGAAAATTGTTTTAAAATTAAATTAAAACCAACCTAGAAGAGAGATCAAATCTCTTTCACTCTAAAAGAAATTTGCAACTCAATAGATTTGATCTTTCTTCACACTCGATAGATCCATAGTTAAGATGGATCTAGGCTAGTAGAATATATGGATGGATCTAGGCTAGTAGAATATATAATAATATAGTATATATATATATATGCAAACCATGGGTTGTCAAAATTTGGAGCAAAACACCACCAACGGTCATTAGCTTATTTTACATCAAATTTTATTTTAATTATAATATTTATTATTATTATTTTAATGTAATTTGACCAAGTCAAAATGTTTACATAACAATAAGAGGCTCTTCAATATCTCTTTCCATACTGGAGCGCCTCTCAGCACAATAATATATATATATATTATAATATATAATATATAATATATATATATATATAACTTGGTGGTGCTTCCTTTATTTATATTAATTTTCCAAAATCAGAAACTTCCATTTGCTCTAGGTGGCTTACCTGCCCGAAGGAAACCAGATAGCCACCTGTCTGCATTAAAACCTGTCCAAATTTTGAAAATGTTTTTCTCTATCCATCTAGCGACATTGTCTTTACTATCTATACTACTGTTCAAATTAAACAAGTAAAAGTTTCATCAAAATTTTATCTGAATTGTATTGGACCGTTGCTTCAATCCTCGTCCAAGGATATTACTGGGGTTGGCGCTTTGGCACTAGAGCCAAGCATCTCGCTCCTCTTCATATCTTGTAGTGTCTGCTCAATTCTTTCCAAAGCTAAGTTGTTTCTGTAAGTCTGTATTTGAATTGTTGCAATTTCCCTAAGGAGTTCAGCCCTGACTGGATCCTTTTCCTTGGTGTTCCCCTTTACCTCTGTTCCTCCACTCGCTGCTTGTCCTCAATTAAGGGTCATGGCTTGTGCCATCACGTTCTTCATGACTCAATACCGCTGTACTGTTTGTCTGAAGAGGGAGTGACGGCCTCGAGAATTCCCTAGATCAGGAACCATACTTTCCCACTCCTCCATGGGGATGTCTTGGTTCTTTATACAATTATTAAGTTCTCGCTCCCAACTAGCAATTTGGGCTCTGATGTCCGGCGAGTTCCCTGCCATATAGGCGTCAATGAGGGTTTTCATATGTTCACTGCTCGGCTTTCTCCCTCTTTCCTTTGTTCTTTGTTCGAGCCACTCGTTCCTTCTGCCATCTTTTTATCTCGCTTGCCTTTCCTAGTCACCATGTTACTACTTGCTTGCCTGTTATTGTCTGCTTCTTGTTGTTCTCTATCTTCCTCACTGTGTTAGGCGTAGTGTGAGGTGAGACCTATCACATACTCATTACAGTTATCAGTTTTATAATAGTAAAACAAAACAGTTTCCCATTTACCTATGTCCTTTTTGTTATCCCTTCCATTGCTAGAATTAGTTTCCTTCGAATTTTTTTTGTAATGTCACCAGTTCTCTCAATTTTATGGGTTCTTTCCTTTTTTGATTCTCTTGAAGTTTTTCCCTCACGGCAACAAATGGCATGCCACCTGCCTGTTCTGGGCGTCTGCATGGTTTCGTCCCTAGGTAAGGTTGGTTTGTTGTTCCTCGCTTCCTAGGGTCTCTCAGGTTTGGGTGTCCTCCCTTAGGGTGCTGGCCCTATATTCCTCCCCTAGAGGTTTCTTGTTTCCTTGATTCTCTTTTTTCTTGGTTCTTTTTACTCTCCGAGGTTCTTCCATGTTACTTTTTGGTTTTCTCCCATAATTTCCTATAGGGGTGACTATAGTCTCGCTCTGTCTTATTTTGTTTCGAGCATTTGTCGTGGTGTAGACCTCTCCCATCCTAGGTTCTAGTCCCTCCCACCTTAGCTTCCTACCCCGGGTTTTCATTGCCTTTTCTATTGTTTTTGCCCGACTAGGCTCACCGGAGTGTCTGGGTACCTCCTTGCCTGACTCATTCATTTTCCTTATCAAATTTCCTATATTCCTACAGAGATTCATCTTATGCCTTACAAAGCTAGGGGCCAAAGGAGCAACATACCAACTTTCAGGTCTGATGCCGCTTTCGTCTGCAGGTTGGAGTGTCGATCTTTGACCACCTTTCCTCTCTCCGGCTCTCGTCTTTGTCTTCTGCATGCATCTAAGTATGCCCTGATCTCCTTTATGGTTTATGCCCCTCCCCTTCCTGTCGTTTACTTTTGTTGTCACATGTCTGTCATTATTCCCTACACTAATCCCTACGCCATCACCTCGAAATGATGACCCCCCGTCCTGGCTACCACCTCCTCGCATTAACCCTCACTTGCTCTCGGCTGCTCTTGTCGTATGCATGTTGTCCTCGCCCTGCCACTTGCTGACATCCTTCTACCCACCCCCTTGCTTACCTCCCTGCCCTCTTTGTTGTCATGCTTATCCGTCTCCACCCTCGTTCTCTCGGGGGTTATACCTTCTCTGCTCTACCCATCCACTTGCCTTCGTCCCTGTCTGCTCACCTCATTTCCCTCATCTGTCCTTTCACACACTTGTCCTCTTCCTCCCCCTTCCCAGTCCCATCTCCCCGGTCCCTCTTGTTTCCTTGTGTTACACCCCAATCAAGGGATTTATAAAATATTTTGATTGTGAAATGAGTTATGGTTTTTTGGCATGTAATGGCAATAAGTCATGGTAATGGTCCATGATATTGTGATAAATCCTAATTACAAGTTAATAATATCAATGATAAAAGTTTATTGTAAGTATTAAGTTTTTTTTGTTTACTAATTAAATTTAAATATGGTTACAAAATCATTATTAGTTCGACTCTAGCAAATGATTTGACCATTATTATTTTAGCATTGACCAATGCAACTTATAACGTTTAACTTTAAAAACTAAATATATTTATATTTTAATATTATTAAAAAATCTATTTTTCAAACATTTGATTGGACCATAACTTGAAGGTCTTATTGTAGCCTTTTCATAATATAATGACATGTAGATAAGTGCATCACATATTTTATATCATAATTTATGGGTATAGTTCCAATATTCATGCATGACTTTTAGATATTTGTGTAGTGAGTTTTTAATCAAAAAATAAAATCTTTGAAAATAGTCTTTGCATACAAAATAGATAGAAATAACATGTAAATAAATATACTTAGGAGGAGTCACTTCCCACCATTATTTATGTTTTCTTAGGTAGTAAACTTATAAATGTGTAGACTTTCTAGTGGTTACTACCGACCAAAATTTATGACCGTAGCAATAATTTAAATTATCCACTTCAAATCTCAATTTATTACTTCATTCCAAAGTAAGATTGTAGGATTCAATTTTCTTGTTG
>APFE030824582.1:291862-306904 GCA_000404065.3 Pinus taeda | reverse complement strand
GGTCTCCTATGTTATTGAGTTTGTGCTTGTACAACAGAAGCCTAGTCATAGCTAGGCTCTCGATAGGGGAAAGACCCACTTCTATAAGGAGAATAGGATAGGTTGTATTGCTTTAAATTTTGAGGTTATACGCTATAAAACGCTTCAAGATTTGCTCAATTTTTCTCCAGGATTCTCTAGAGATGTTGCAGCCCCAAACCTCACATCCATATAAGATAATAGGAGTGACTAAAGTTTCAAAGAGGAACTTCTTTCTATCCCACATTATGAGGTTTGTCATTTTACAATTATTTACTTGACCAAAATAAGCTTTCCACCCCCATTAATCCTTTTCTCAATGCTATAGTTCTAGTTGAGCTTGTGATGAATATCAATTCCTAGGTACTTTTAAGAAGACATTTCCTCCAAGTTCCTCCAAGTTCCTATTGTGAACAGGGTTTCAAAGTTATCCATGACATTTGGAGATTCATAAAGCTTTTTAAGATAGGAATTCCAGACGTATAAAGAAATTTTATTATTATCTTTAGTATTCTTAGTTAGAATCTACCTCCACATTTTTTTAGGAGCCAACTTAGAGAGGTGTAAGAGATTCTCTTGTCTTTTACGAATATACTACCTTTTTTTTCCTTTTAGTTAGGGCTTTGTATATTTTTATCTTGCCAATTTTAAGAGATTCATCAATAGCTTCCTTAATTTCTCTCCTCGCACTTTACAATCTTTGTCATACCATGGATTGGTTTTGTTATTTCCTTTATTACTTGAAACATGAATTGAGAACTTGTTAATAGAGTATGAGAGGGTTGTAGTAAAATTACAATAGAGGCCTTCTATGTTTTCTATACTAGATAAAGGAAGCAAATTAGTTTTTAATTCATTTAGAAAGACATCGTTTTTATTTCTATCAAAGAATAAGTTCTTATGACTATAAGGATTATCTTCTATGGGATCTTTATGCATGACAAAATTGAGAGTTACAAGTAAAGGCCTATGATCAGAGTCAGGCTTGCGGTCGTTTAAGATGTCAAAATTTCTAATTTCATTGTATAAAGGGAGATCGGAAATAACATAGTCTACCATGCTGCTACTAAGCCCATGGATGCAGGTCATCTAGCTAGAATTAGACCACTTTTTTAGACCATTTCAAATTATGAGATTCTGAGCACTGCAGAGCTTGACTAGCTACGACCCAAACAAATCTCTCACGGCCTTTTTTTTTTAACCACCGTGAATGGCTAATACTATTTAATTATGACGGCACGGGAGGGTGGTTACCATCACAATTCATATTTGCTAGTTGGCAGGTTTCTAAGATGAAGACAGATTTTGCATTTTTTAAGAGGTGTAGGGATTCGTTAGTTGTAACCTGTTTCTTAGAGTTGTTTCTTCATCTTACCCTGAAGATAAACCACACCACACTCGGTTCGGTTCAAAAAGCCTCGACCAAAATCTTCAATATAATTTCTTCCGAAAAATATTTTATACATTAAAATATAAATCACCAAAACTTAAATTAAAATATAAATAATTAATATATTATATAATAAAATTAATTTTATTTAAAATAGTAGGTTACCCATTATTAACTCAAATACTATTCTTTATTAATTCTAATTAATCATAACGTGCGACCAATCCACTTAACCTGAATTAAGTTAAAGTTATTGGTTGTGAAACTTCTATTATTACTTCACAAATCTTAGTCTTCCTTAATTTTAATTAATCATCGCGTACAATCAATCAACTTCATTTGAATTAGAATTTTCTATGGTTCATTATTCTTTCTTTGTCATTAAATTTATGTAATTATAACGAACAGTCAATTTAATTTTACTTATTTATAAAATTGAACACTTACATGTAATAACTTGTAGTCGTGGTTACATTAATTTTATTAATTATTAATTTCCTTAATCCTTGTAGATTATGAAATAACACTTGACGAGGCGGTCAGGGTGGTTGAGCGAAAACCAAGAAGAAGGAATGTTTGCACGGCCCTGGGAAGTACAAGTGGACATATTAGGACAAAACAATGGAACATCGATAACGCGACAACCCAACAACTAGGGTTCGCTGCTTTTTTTAACTCACCGTGAATCTAGCGTCGTGGACTTCTCTCACGGCCTTTTTTTGTTTAAACCACCGTGAATTTGAATTTTTTTCTTCAAAAATTGGAAATGTCTGTAATATTTTGAAATTTCTGATAAGATTTGGTAGGGATTTTTGTAAATTTAAGTTAAGTTAAGTTTGTAAGGAATTTAGACTTCTGTCATCGTGAATTTGAATTTTTTTCTTCAAAAATTGGAAATGTCTGTAATATTTTGAAATTTCTGATAAGATTTGGTAGGGATTTTTGTAAATTTAAGTTAAGTTAAGTTCGTAAGGAATTTAGACTTCTGTGATCCATAACATTGTTTAGAGAGTTTTCTGCGAAATCACATAGAGAGTAATTTGTCAACGCCTTTCGAACCAACCAGTGTGGTTCATCGTCAGGACGAAAGAGGTGAAAATAAAATAAAAGTAAAGAAGAACCTTCTTAACAGAGGCTTCTCCGTGCAGGGAAATTATTAAGAATTTAGACTTCTGTGATCCATAACATTGTTTAGAGATTTCGGCGAAATCACATAGAGAGTAATTTGTCCGACGCGTTTTCGAACCAACAGTGTTGTTCATCGTCAGGACCACACTGGTTGGTTCGAAACGCGTCGACAAATTACTCTCTATGTGATTTCGCCAAAAACTCTCTAAATTAAGTTAAGTTCCTTAAATTTCAAGATTTTGATTAATTTAAGTTTTTTATAGTATTGAATTCATTTCCACCATGATTAAATGTTATTACTGCAAAAAAAAAATTGAAATTTTTATCCAAATCCCAGCAAAATTTCTTTAAAAAGTTTACTCAAATTCCGTACACTTTTAATCATCCAGAAAGGGAGGAGGAATGCTGCTCTACTACTCAATCTCTGGTAGGGAGCGCCAACAACCTAGACTCTCCCCCTTCAAATTTATTATAATATTCCTTGCTGCGTGCTCAATGAAAACATTGAGCTATTATGACACGTAATTTTAATTTAATAATGTCGCCCACTCAACCTTATCGTATTCGTTCCTGCGAATGGCAACAAATAACTACTACGAAGACAGACGAACCAGACATCAGTCCAATGAATTCTTACAACGGATTAGTTCACCAAATTCTATGACAAATCAAAAGGAAAACCAGTTGTACACACAAACATGGCAACACAGCCTCAGTTTTTCACGCCAACAGCTCCGAGAGCGTTCTATATTAAACTAGACCAATTTGCTGTTTCCAAATATATCAGTTCCAGTTCCAGTTCCAGCCGCACCTTCCAGTAGTTGTCATGGATTCAATCTTTGACAGCATTGGGCACGATTATAATCAGAAGATTCAGAGCAATATGATGGAGGAGCAAGGTGACAGAAATTTGTTCTCGTATAAGGGTCTCCTGTTTGTGCCCGCTGTTTTTGGTCAGCTGGTCAAGAAAATCGCGGGGCTGGATGCCTTGGATGTCGTTATTGCCGTGACAGGTTTCTTGATTGTGCGCTGTATTGCGCAGAGAAAGGGCGCGCAGGGGGGACTGGTAGTGTGGCCCGTGGTGGGCATGCTCCCCTCGCTGCTTTTTCACATCAATGATGTCTATGAATGGTTCTCAGATGCCGTTATCCGCAGTGGTGGGAGGTTCATTTTCAAGGGCCCGTGGCTCAGCAGTCTCCGGGCTGTCATAACCTGCGACCCTGTCAACGTAGAATATATGCTCGAGACGCGCTTCTGCAACTCTTCTAAGGGACCATACTTTCGCGACGTGGTGCGCGATTTGCTCGGCGACGGGATCTTCAACGCCGACGACGAGCTCTGGCGGCGGCAGCGAAGACCCGCGAGTATTGAGTTTCACTCCCTCGGGTTCCGGAACCACACGGTACAGTCGCTGAAGGAGCTCGTGCACGCGCGGCTGTTGCCGATTCTGGACCACGCCGCGACGCGGCCGGACGCGCCCATAGACCTAATGCCCTAATGCCTCAATGCCCCAATGACCTAATGCCCTAATGCCCCAATGGTACAGGTTAGCATTTGGGTGATGGAACTAATGTCTCCATGTTGCTGAAATTTTAAAATTAAAACAAGCATGCCCTATGAAAAATCTTCAAACAAAAAACTTGATGCATACTCCAGAAACAATCTCTTCTACTGGCCAAAGAATGTTATCATTTAGTCAGCTATAGGGTCATAGCACTGAAGAGAAAGACTTGCAACTGCTTCATATTCTTGACAAGTCTACAGACCAACATCCTCTTGGTGAGGTTAGCCACAAATATTGTTCAGATATTCAACTTTAGGTTTTTCAAGAAAAAAATGTTGTTGATATTTTGCAAACCATTTGTCAACGGGCCAACCCTCTTTAAAATATGCAATAGAATATTCATTTTTTGAACTGTAAGAGTCATAGACTAGAGAATCTACTGAGGATTCCTGTCAAGAATATTTCTACAACATGCAACCACAAACACTGCTTGGTCCTTCAACTTTGGGCTCTTCTTGAAAAAAAATTGCTAGAAGCCTTCTCCCCACTTGCTTATAAGTAGATCCCTATGACCATCTATAACTGTCTCATCCTCCTCTGAATCATATGAATTATATATCAGATAATCTTCATCAACTTCATTACTTTCTTCTTGAACTTTTTCTCCATTTGAAGGATGTGAATCATGAGAACTAGAGCCTCTTTGTTAACCTCCTTGTGGGCCTCCTCTTTTTCTGCAGCTTCCCATAACTGACATTGTTGTGGTTCTACATTGCTTGACTCCCCATCAGAGTCATATGAATCATAAGAAATATAATCATACAATTCAACATATTAAGACCTCAGAGGGTTTGTTCGCAATTTGATGTTGTCTCCTTCTTTGCTTTCCTGATCACTGGGTGATGCTTCTTGATGAGAGTAGATATCTTCTTGGAATGGAGTCTCACAAACATATTCAGCAAGATCATTAACCTCAAAGATATTTTCATCATTGAAATATGCACAACAATATTCAAATAGAGCATCTGGTGGATATAATATTTTGCAATAATGATTGAATTCTATGTGAAATCTCTTTAAGGAATATATGTTTCCATGGGGTATTGTTGTATACCAAACTCTAGTATCCTCATCTAAAGAATACATGAACAATTTCATTTGTACATCTTCAAGAACAATAACCTGTTGTTCCATGCATTAATGAAATTCCTTAAGGTGTTGGTTCGGCCTTCTATCTGTGTTTCCATTGAATCTAGGCAAATATGTATTCCATTCATGAAATGAAGGGACATGATTGGGATAACTAGCAATAGAAGAAAAGCTCAGTGGGGCAAATTTGTTGGCCATGAATGTAGGAATGGCCATCTTGAAAACCCCTTTAGGTGAGTGATCTCAAGTTCAAGTGTAGGGTAATTTTTCTATTGTTTAGCATCAAAACGAGTATGAGGCCACTTGAAATCCAGGATGATCAAATAAAGATATAGTGATAGTGGAGTCGCCAAGATGTTTACCATAAGATTCAGATAGTGGAGTAGCGAAGGTGTTTATAATGAAATTCAGACAGTGGAGTCACCAAGGTGAGAGATCTTCAAGCCACACTTCCCTTTCTCACCTAACAGAGGGAATGTAAAAAACCTCCATACCCAGAGAAAAATATTCAGATTCATTTTCAGGAAACGGCACCAAAAAGATGTTGTCGCTTTTTCTAGCACCTGTAGCACAAGTGCTTCAGGTGATATAGAAGCTTTTTAGAAACAACCTCTGGGTTGATTGTAGACCAATTCCTAGGACATCTTAGAGAGGAGTACTTTTGAATATTATGAGTGAGGCTTTCCGTTGCGCTCCAATTGTCACGTAGTTTGAAAAAGATAATGAAGGGGGACTTGGTTCAATGGTCCTTCATCAAGGTAAACTCAAGCAAATACAAGGATCTAAATTCTCAGGGGGTAAATCAGGCTAATCTTAGAGATAAATGTCTGGTTCTGGTGGCTGATACACAAAAATAGGCAGCTTTAATATTGGCATTGTAGTAAAGTGAAGAGGAGGAAAGAGAGGAGGGAATTCGATGCATAGGGCTAGAAACAAGACAGAATCCTAAGCAACAATGTTCTAGTAAAAGTACAGAAGATTGAAGAGGTGGAATGACAGAAACAGTGGAGCATTAATCAAGGTCCCAAGACCTATACATCATGAATACATTCGCTACTAATTAGAATATGTAAATATGTGCTCATACAAGTACTATAGGCTATCGAATAACATAAGTATATGTAATTACCACTAATATTGTTACTACTTAGCAGCAAAATATACAACCATGAATAAGCGTGAAACCGATAGCTTCATTACACTATTTCAGAGGGAGAAAAACATACATGAAGTGATAAACAAAGGGGAACATATTGTATATTTCTTTGATTAGAATCACCAAAGAGTTTCATTCATCCTTCAAAATAAGTCTAATTCATCAGTCCATTTAAATTCAGCAAGGTATCGCTCAAGTCCCACGTGAACAGGAAAATAGAACCAAAAGTGGAATCACTAAATTTGGACCCCTCGGATGTAGAATTTTGGAACCACTATTAAGTGTTTCTTCCCCATATTTATAAGGAGAGGGGGACGTTTGAATTAACAGTTACAAAATATATCAGGTAGAGCTCTAGTAATTATCTTGAGAATCCAGGGAATAAAAGAAGGATCAGGGATCAAGCAAACTTTGTTGAAGAAGTTTCACCAAACAAGAACAAGATGGAAGGATCTAAAGTCAAAGACCTATTTGTTAGAGACTTTATCCCTTACGTATTCCTCAAGTTTAGACTAAGAAGGACCCCTCAGCACTTTCCAAAAATAAGTATCTTACTCCTTGTATTATCTTTTATGTTTGGTTTCCCTTACTTATCTAAGTTTGTTTATATTAAATACTAATCACATTTTTATTCATATTTTCTTTGTTTAGGAAAGGCTTACTAAATACTCAAGGATTATGAAAGAAGGCCTCATAAGACAAAGCATTGGGATTACAAGATTTGTTAAGAAACAAAGGTATGCCTTAGACCATAAGCTTTGTTGTCTTCATGATAAAGGTATATTCATTATTTTTGTTAATATATTCTACATTACTAACATTGCTGTGTCTAACACTCTTGAATCATAAATATTCTTGATTGGGTGATTCATCATTAGATAAATCAACCCTCCTCACATCTTTGATTATTCTTGTGGAACTTTAAAGAGGTTCTTTGTAAAACCCTAACGTAAGGGTATGTCAATGATAATGTGTCAAACCCTAGCCTACTTAGGGTTATTGATGAAGTCTAAAGAAAATGTTTGATGCTTCAATGATGTCATGTTTAGGGTTTAGGTATGGTTATGAAAAGATTTAAGTTGTTAGGGTTGAAAGGTGATATCTGAAATCCCAAACATTTGAATTTTTGGTAATTTAGAGTTTGTTAGTTATGTATTGAAACCCTATATATTTAGGGTTTATGAGCAAGACCCTTATGACCTAGGAATGAATTCTAGGTATATGTGTGTTCATCTGATCAAGTTCGTATCACTTTAATGTGTTTGTGTCATTGAGTTTTCCTAACATATGTTGTTATGATATGCTTCTACATGATGATGAAATCTTAGATATGCATATGTGTTGACCTAATTATTTATAATTAATAAGTCATAGGGTTTGGAACTAAGCCCTGATAGAAGTTTGATATTATAGGATGATATTGTTTGTGAATTCTAGGGTTTTGTAGCTAAACCTTAGTAGAAGTTAAATTCTCTAGTATATCATTTGACAAATCTAGGATTTATGAAAGTTTGATAAAAACCTGAAATGGTATTGTGATCAATTTGATTGTTGAAAATTAGTAAATGAAAATCTAGGATTTACATCAAACCCTAGTAGAAGTTATTCATATTGTTGATTGAGCTATGATTGGTTTTGATTACTAAATCTCATGTATGAAATCTAAGGTTTGTATGAAATCCCAGTAGGAAGTCTAACATATGAATTATGAAAGTTGTTAGATACATTGTTATGCTGGTCTCTAGGGTTTTCTATATGTTATTAAAGAGTTTGTCATATCTCTGAAATAAATATTTAAGCCCTAGATATAATGAGATTGATATCTTGAGTTGTTGATGTTATTTATGGTTTGTAACAAAACTTGGTGATCATGTGATCAAATTTTAGCTCAAAAATGAAAGTGCCTAGAAAGCTTTTAAATTGGTGTCAATTCGAATTGCTCGTTATTATGAATCCAACAACATTTGTTTCACCTCAATCTAACATTGTATGCTCAAGTTATTGTGTTTTGATCGCTTGGCCCAATAACAAAAAAATTTGTAGGTACATTGACTCGGTTGTTGACTAGGAAGTTGTATCGATGATTTCAGCATGCCAACTGGGCACATATGGACCAATCCTAGCCTGCCAAGTGGCAGCCTCGTATAGGGAATAATGGCATAGTTTGATTGGTTGAAATGGTTTGTGGTAGCCCAATTAGAGGCCGCAATGTGGCACCTTGTGGTAGGCCAAAATTTTGTTAAAGATCGAATAGCCTCTAACGGGACTGAACCCCCGACCTATTTATCAACACTACCAACTTTTACCACTGCACCGTGCTCATGATACTTAAACTATTAAGGTATTGAATTTATGTTAAAGTGCATTCATATTTGAATTTGAGGAAGGGGTTGGGACTAAGCCCTCTCTCTAGTCACCGACACCCCATAGAACCTTAGTAGGAGCAGTGATCGAGGTATCAAGCCTAGCCCCAGCCCATAGCCATATATAATACATTGGGCCCTATGATATGGATTTGGGATCTGATGGATGAGGGGCAGGCTCAAGGCCCTATCCCATGGCCATGTATGAGCCCACATGACCAAGCGGAGGTGCGAATAGAGGGGGGCGGGGCTCTAGGCCATAGCCCCAAGTCCTATGACTATTCCATCAGACCATGGAAAATTAGTGTAGGTTCTAAACCAGAGGGTGCAAGATTTAAGGAATGGCCCCATTCCTGTGGTACCCACGTAACCACTGACGTAATGTTAGGGATCTACTCTGCCTAGGCTAGGTAGTTAGCCCCGGCCCCTGGCCGCATGACCTATATGGCCAAATTATTTAGCATAAGGGTTGTTGATAAATTTAAGTATCCAACAAATTGCACCTTCAGTGGGAGAATGTTTCACCTTCACATTGGAAGACAGGGTGAATTTGTAGGATAGTCAGACTGTTAGTCTGATTTAGAGGACCAATAATAGCAAAACTACATAGAGAGCTTGTAGAGCCATATCATTTGGATTTTTTGGCCTTTTGGTGCTCAAGAAAAGTCTACCTAGGGGTTTTTGGATATTCTAGATCTAATGGTGACCTCTATTTGCTAATTTAAGCACATCTAAAGGAAATTTTTGTAGGTTCAAGTTCATGGGTGTATGGATCAATGAGTGTTTTGGAGCAGTTCTTAAAGGTGTTTGAGCATGGAAAAGGCCTTGTAGGGGTTTTCTTACCTTCAGAACCTTATAGCGAAAGCTGTTACTTGCAGGGTTCAACTCATCTATACTTTTATTACTATGTCTTGTTGAGGAAACTTTTCTATTTGTCCTTCAATGTGGAAATGAAGTGCTTATATGCTCATGTGTGCTCATTTTCAGATGGAGTATAGGGTATTTGTAGGAGATAGCTTTTGTTGCTAATTTTTTCGTTATTGGCTATAGGTTTTCATGATGTTTATGTGAGATTTATTTGCAGGAGAATATTTCCTTGAAGGAGAAATAGCCACATGTTTTATCAACAAAATTTTATGTAATCCTTTTCCACTGAATATATGGAGTGGTCTAGCTATGTTGGCAAGCCTAGAGATGTAGTCCAGAAGGGGTGAACTCCATTACCAAATCCTATATTCTACTCTTCATGAAGTCTTATATGATTTATGTGATGTTGTGTTGCTTATGCTTAAGTTTACATGTGAAAACTAAAAACTAACTCATATCTTGAAGAGACCTTTTGGAAAACCTATTTTGCGTTAAGACCTAATCTTTTTTCCTTGCAAAATGTCAGAGAATGATCCTTCTTTTTTGGAAGAGGAAATTGACCTCCTCCTCTATTTTCAGATCACCTAGGCAAGAAGTTTAAATATAGAAGTAAATTCTCTTGCTGATTATGTTTATAAAGTCTAGTGCTTCCATTATTGTATGCTTTTTATGAGGTTAACTTCATGCTTCTATAGATTTAGTTGTGCTTGCTATCTAAGTTGTGTAGATACATAATATTCAAGATGGTGAATATGTTCGTAAGTAAAGTTGATATGATAAGCATGGTGAATAAATTTATTTGGATGATGATGATCTTGATAACCCTGATAAGAAGGATGGAAGCCATGAAATATTCTCCAATGTCGTAGAAAATAAGTTGATCTCCCTAGGTTAAGAGGGAGCTTGGGTATATTCCTTGTACAAGAATATTTAGATCCTCCTTGGTTAAGAGGGAGTGATGGATATGGTTCTCTACTTCATGTGTCATGCACTAGACCAGAACTAACAGTCATAAGTCTTAGTGAAGGCCATGAGTGAGAGAAGGAAACATCACTCTTGTCTTCATGGAAACAAGTCCCTAGTTAAGAGGGAGGGCATATTATAGTCATGATGGACACCTTGAAAGAAGAAAATTGGAGAATGCATTTTAAGGAGCTATTGAGATAAGAAAAGTACGATTTGTTTGTAGGATGTTTTGTTACATGTGAAGTAGGAAAGGAAGATATATGATTAAGGAATCTTCTGTCAATATTCATTTGGAAGTCCTACTATGATAAATTGAGAAGCAACATCAGTTTTCTGGAAGATCCCGGAGGTTTTTGTTTACTTATGTACATTTGAAATATTTCTATTGATTGGGGTTGTGTTTGTATAGGTAAATCTATCAAAGTTTTGATAGCATGTTTTACATGCGTGTTGTTATCGATCAGTTTGATCAGAAGAGATTTGTTGATACTGATATATTTGATCAACATGGATTTGATGTCTAGATCCTGAAGTAGGGAGGGTGGCATCGGTCATAGAGATCTGACCTCAAATACACACCTAGATCCCTAGGTTGGTAGTTAGCAAGTAAGATTGATGGTACATATATAGATTGAAAGCTTTAGTCCTTTTGAGTCCCACTCAAATAAATTTCCCTATTCAGGAATCTAGCTCGTGGCATTGTGGTGCCTAAATTGTTGAGATGCCTTGGATAGATTGCCTTGGTCAAGAATCTAGTCTCTGGCATTACAGTTCCTAAATTGTTGAGAGACCTGGGATAGATTGCCTAAATTGTTGGGAGTGTTGAAAATGTAACTAAGTTCAATCTTGATAATAGTATTTGAGTCATAATAAAATGTACTTATGTAAAAGAATGAAAAGAAATTTATTATTATTATTATGACTTATTAAAGCATGGGTTCATGCTTGGGTCATCATGTTTTAGTTAAAATTACCCATTGAGGACTTCTAATATTTATTTTAAGTCAATTGAGTTATTATAATTTAAAGAGACCCTTCTTGGGATTTTTAATCATGTAAAAAGAATTATTTTTTAGTCAAAAATAAATTATGTCACCTCCACACCAAGTCGGCCTCAAGAAAGGTAATTCAACCTCACCATAAGCCTATATATCAAAGAAATTTGATTCATTTGGAGGGCGATCGCTCACACAAGTTCGATCTCCTAGAAGAGGTCGTGAAAAAGTGTGAAGTTGTAGTGGAAGAAGGAGAATTGAAGGATCAAAGATTTTGGATTATCTCGCTCTCTCTCCAACATGTGATTTTCTAGGCTATGGCATCAAGCTCGAAGTTTTGTTACGACATCAAGAAGTTATGTTACGGCATCGAGGTCAAAGTATAGCATCAATGTCTAAGTATGATATCAAAGTCAAAGTGTTGCTTCAAGGTATGAGTTTTTCTTCAAGGTAGAAGTTTTGCTTCAAGGTCGAATATCTAAGTGCTTCAAGGTAGAAGTTTTGCTTCAAGGTCGAATATCTAAGTGCTTCAAGGTCAAAGTTGTTGCATTAAGATCAAAGTTTCTAAGTCAAAGATATTACTGCATCGAAGTGTTGTTGTTGCTATTATTGCATCTAGGTCGAAGACAGTACTAGTGACCATCTGTTGAAAAAGGAAAGGGATGCCTTGCTATGGAGGAAGTCTGTGTTTATGTTAAGAGTCTTAGATTATCTCATGAAAAATATTGAAGGAAGAATTGTTGACTATGATTTTCCCAAGATTGGGGTTTTTCCATGGTTGTCTACATACATATGATTTCCTTGATCTTCATGTTATTGCTTTGGTAATTTCTTGATGAAGTAAGATAAAAGAAGAACATAATAAATCTAATAAGAACACAAGAATCTCACAAGTAATTATCAAGTATAAGAAAATATTTTTGCCTTTTCGATTTTCTAACAATTCTAAGTTGACCCCAAAGTATGATAAACTCAACCCCACGAATAGAATTTTTATGACATTATACTCGGCCGGTAAGGAATGTGGTCCTCTGACTTTTTTAATAGGTATAAACTCGGCCCAACTCACAGCAAAACTTGGCCCTTAGGAATGATATAACTCATCCCTTTTTAAGTGATGAACTTGACCTCTTTTAACAATGGGAAACTCATCCCCTTAACCAACCAAAATTAGTCAGCAAACATAGTAGGAACTTAGCCCTAATTCTCTAACGAATAATAGTAATGCAACCCTCTAAATAAACCTAGAAACACATCCTCTTCCAAATGTGAGCTCAGTCCCAATGTGGCACAGAACTAGGTCTGTAAGGAGAATATGAAATACCAAGCATGAAGTTATAAAATAAATTAATAACAACTTTAAAACTTACTCCATTTCTATCAATATCTTTATCTCCTTCAACGATGAATCCCAATGTCAGAATCTAAGTGGTTTCAATCCAATACTAGCTAAGGTGTACAGTTTCAACACTAAAACTAGTAAACAAAATGGTGGCTTCCAAAACCCTAGTCTCTTTCTCAAGAGCTCTCCAAAATTTTATTTTTCAAGGTGATAAAATGCAATAATAAGGAAAGACTCCTCATTTTCCCCTTTTCATAGCTCACTTGACTCTTTTACCACCCTTTTACCCTTTTATTTTAATAAAGTCACTTTAGTGGGTTTTCTTGCTTTATAATTTAAAAGTGACTTTCCGTTAGCCTAGGACCCATTTCCCCTTTCCCCCTTTAGCTTTAATAAGGTTTTCTCCTAGGCAAATTGTGTTCCCTTGATTAATTTTCCTGCCCTAGCCTACGAAAACTTAATTAGGCTAGCGAAATCATCCCCTTATGTCTCCTAAGAAGAAAGGGACATTATAGCGGTCATTTAATGATTAAGAATATAATTAAATGTACCTATGTACAAAACCAAAATGCATCTTGAGAATGGTTACCTACATTATACTTATATTAATTGTGCTTTAAACATAAAACTACATTTATCTATATTCTAACCAAGTTTTATCAAATATATTCATGTATATTATAAGTGTCAAAATTGATATATTACACAAATTGCATTTTTTTCTATTTTTAATGATTGAACAAAATAAAACACGCAATTAAGACTTTTTAAGTATTGTGACATATAAAATATACTACACTAACAAAACTATACAATGAATTACAACTATTTACCATGGAAATCCATATGGTATAATCCACAATGAAATATTATGCCCTTTATATTCTTATATTGTGAAGATTATATATATGCAGATTATCATATATATTAAAACGTGGTATAAGTTTAGTGTGAAGTGAGGAGAGATTGTGATCTTCTATAGTCTTCTACAATATTCTAATTTCTCTATTAATTTGTTAGTATCTTTTCCATACTCTTACCCATATAATAGAATACTTGGTAGAGAGTTAAAAAATTATATTTTTTCTCTTTTTGTTAGTTTTTTTAATATCCATAATTAGGGTTGTTTCAAAATTTTCATCTCTTTTATAGCCTACATAATTCTTCTATAATTTTGTGAACTTGTAGATTATTGACTCTCCATATTTTAATTATGGTGTACAAGCATGATCAACACTTAGAACCAATAAGGAAAAATTGGACCATTAGCTTGTCATGGTCTCATAACTTTCATATATAAACTACACTTTAGCACATGATAACTAGTTAATAATTACTCAATAAGAAGAGAAAATTTAGTTAGTTTTGAAATAAGGTTATGGAAATCATCAATATTTCGAGGGAAAAAACTATTGTTTAAAGCCCCCAAATGTGCCTTACATATCCATGATTACGTTTGGCCTACAAGTATTATAAAAGTTGGTGATTAGTAAGCATGATGGTGTCCTTACCTAATACATAATTCTTGCATTTCCTCACTATTTGAAGCAAGGAATATAGTTCATTTCCATATGTCAATTAATTCAATATTGCTCCATGGAATAGATATGGATTATATTAGACTTCTCCCCACCATTGCATTAATATTTTCCACATAGCAAGTCTACTAACATCAATCTCTATTTCAAAGAACTTCTACAAGTTGGATAGCATTTGGACTAAGGTTTTATTATTCTTTTATTATAATCCTTAAAATGTTTTTTTTATTTATATTTCACTTGTAAAGTTTATCGCCATTTTTTTTTAGCATGAAGCAGTGCTCACACAATTGAAAATGATACTATGAACATTCTTATGTATTGGGACACTCCCATAAAACTTTAAATATTATAAGATTAGTATGAATGAGAAACTTAATTGAAAATGATACTTTGAACTTTTTTATGTGTTAGGAACACTCCCATAAAACTTTAAAATATTATAATATTATAAGATTAGTATGAGTGGGAAACTTAAAAATGGCCTCTTATTTTACAAGATCAATCTTTAACTCGCCTCCATTGATTACATATTCCAAATACACAAACAACTATTTATAAATCTCACACTTCTTTCTAAACATATATTGGATCCTTCTCCTTTAATTCTTATTAAGAAAAATTTT
>APFE030824582.1:266704-289511 GCA_000404065.3 Pinus taeda | reverse complement strand
ATATTCAATATTATGTAATGCATATTTATGATGTTTAAATTAGTTAATATACATAATATTTATGATATTTAAATTAGTTAATTAAATATATTGTGAAGTCAATTAAATTGATTTGGAGTTTATTGGTTGTTGATGATGATAATGATGGTTAGCATTTACTGACACCAAACTTTGGTTTATGGGGCCTAAAGAAATGAATTATTTAGTTTGATTTAAGATTTTATTCCTATGCTCAAAAAGCTTGGAGAGAAGCCTCTCGAGCTCACTATAATTTTGACATCGTAAAAATGAATTATTTAGTTTGATTTAAGATTTTATTCCTATGCTCAAAAAGCTTGGAGAGAAGCCCCCCGAGCTTACTATAATTTTGACATCGTAAAAGTTTAGGAAGGTCAAAATTGCAACAAAGATTATGAAACTGAGATCTAATGTGGTTGTACGCGGGGCACTCTAATAGGAAGTCATTTTCATCCTCTATGTTCATATTCCTACAGAGATGGCAAATCCTTTCCATCATGGTGTTTTAGGAACTGCCCAATGACCTGTTTCACTATGGAGCTCATGAGAGTTCCTTCTCATCTTGGCTATATTAATTTTCTTCTTTAAGCTAGTTAAAGGAGAGAGATACTTTCGATCTTCTAGGGTGGGGTTGATGACCTCTTTATAATATCTTAATCTTCTTTTAGCTGCTAAATCTTTCTCACACCACATTTTTTCTTTGAACTTAGAAGTAACAATATTTTTAATGTTATTAATGTTTTGCAATGTAACATTCTCGTCAATCTCCCAATGGTTTAACTAGGCCCTGGTGCCTTTATGCCAACCTAGTTTGAGCCTTAGGTGGTTTTGGCTGGAATTTATAGCTAGCTTAGGAAGTCTATGGTCTCCTATGTTATTGAGTTTGTGCTTGTACAACAGAAGCCTAGTCATAGCTAGGCTCTCAATAGGGGAAAGACCCACTTCTATAAGGAGAATAGGATAGGTTGTATTTCTTTAAATTTTGAGGTTATACGCAATAAAACGCTTCCAGATTTGCTCAATTTTTCTCCAGGATTCTGTAGAGATGTTGCAGCCCCAAACCTCACATCCATATAAGATAACAGGAGTGACTAAAGTTTCAAAGAGGAAATTCTTTCTATCCCACATTACGAGGTTTGTCATTTTACAATTATTTACTTGACCAAAATAAGCTTTCCACCCCCATTAATCCTTTTCTCAATGCTATAGTTCTAGTTGAGCTTGTGATGAATATCAATTCCTAGGTACTTTTAAGAAGACACTTCCTCCAAGTTCCTATTGGCATACGTAAAATTAGTGTAAGTGTCCTTCTTGGATTTGATAATCATAACTTTTGTTTTGTTAGTGTTAACAGTCATACCCATGGTAGAGTAGAAATCCTTAAGAAGTCTAAGTTTCTTATCAAGATCCAATGGGCACCTTGCGAGAAGAACAATATCTCAGCATAGAGAAGAAGGACGATAACTATCCCAACTAATATCGTGCCGACACTACCCGCTTCCTCTAAATAACCTTCTAGCTTGTCGATGTAAATACCAAATAGGGTGGGGAGAGGGGGAAACCTTGTTTAACTCCGATATTACACTTTATATCTTTCAACCACCCCTCATTGCTCTATAACTTGGTAATTACATTCTTGTATAACCTTATAGCAACAACTCTCAACTCGAAAGGAACCTTTAGCTCTTCTAATCTATTCCATAGATTGTTTCTAGGAACCATATCGAAAGCCTTTCTAAAGTCCACAAAGAAACAAAAAAGATTGGATTTCTCATTGCGGAATTCCTCCACAATGATCCTAAGCATAACGAGGTGGTTTGTTGTTGAGTGTTACCTTCTAAAACCTGCTTGGCCTTTAGCCCGCTTACCTTCACTTTTAAGCCATATGCTCAACTTCTTTTCCAAAATAATACCATATAACTTGACTAAGAGAGGGCTGATCATAATTGTCTAATAATTAGAGGGGTTATTTGTATCCCCACTTTTAAAAATAGGGATAATGAGGCTCTGAGTCCATGGTTTAGGGAACCCTTGCTTGACCACTTGATTGAAAAGATTGTGGATGTGGGGGATGAGGATAGGACCTACAATTTTTAATATTTCCACCTAGTAACCTTCAACGTCCTTAGCTTTCCCATTTGCCAGGCGTTTAACCCCAAAATCAATGTCTTCTAATGAGAAAAATGCTTTCATTGTGAACAGCGTTTCAAATTTATCCATGACATTTGGAGATTCATAAAGTTTTTTAAGATAGGAATTCCAGTCGTATAAAGAAATTTTATTATTATCTTTAGTATTCTTAGTTAGAATCTACCTCCAGATTTTTTTAGGAGCCAACTAAGAGAGGTGTAAGAGATTCTCTTGTCTTTTACGAATATAATAACTTTTTTTTCCTTTTAGTTAGGGCTTTGTATATTTTTATCTTGCCAATTTTAAGAGATTCATCAATAGCTTCCTTAATTTCTCTCCTCGCACTTTACAATCTTTGTCATACCATGGATTGGTTTTGCTATTTCCTTTATTACTTGAAACTTGAATTGAGAACTCATTAATAGAGTATGAGAGGGTTGTAGTAAAATTACGATAGAGGCCTTCTATGTTTTCTATACTAGATAAAGGAAGCAAATTAGTTTTTAATTCATTTAGAAAGACATCGTTTTTATTTCTATCAAAGAATAATTTCTTATGACTATAAGGATTATCTTCTATGGGATCTTTATGCATGACAAAATTGAGAATTACAAGTAAAGGCCTATGATCAGAGTCAGGCTTGTGGTCGTTTAAGATGTCAAAATTTCTAATTTCGTTGTATAAAGGGAGATCGAAAATAACATAGTCTACCACGCTACTACTAAGCCCATGGATGTAGGTCATCTAGCTAGAATTGGGCCACTTCTTTAGACCATTTGAAATTATGAGATTCTGAGCAATGCAGAGCTTGACTAGCTACGACCCAAACAAATCCTCCCCGAGGTCTTCAGAGCTCCTTTTGTAACGGCTAGCCAGAGTAAGGTCTTCATCTAACCAAAGAAGCTAAGGGTTGGAATGATTGCTTAGAAGAATAGCTTGGCTTCTTGAAGTTCGAGCATTAAAGTCAACCATTAAAAGGATATTACGTTAATTCCTTAGGCTACAAATATCATTCTCTAAACCATTGTAAGGACTATTTTTATCTAGATTCTTTTTCTTACAGAAGTTAGAATTGATAGGGGAAAAATAACAGATTGCTATGTAGGTATTTTTATCATTAATGTCAATAATCTCTATCCAACTATATTGGTTGTAAGGGTCGTTTTTATAAATCCTAGCATGGGGGGAGATTTTCTTCTTAATGTAACAAGCTATACCCCTATTGTCTATACTAGATGATCGCTTGTTCCAGGTAGACCATAATGCAAAGACATCTATGTTAGGGACCTTAGATTCTTCGTGCTCCCAAGTTTCAACAAGTAATATAATATCAACATCATTCGAGATCCAACTTAGCTTGGGCCTTTGTTCCATGGAAAGCCTCGACAGTTCCAAGAAAGAATCTGGAGCATGTTGAATTTCTATTTATTACTATCTTTTTGGTTTCTATTTCGCTTTTCTATTTCTGATTATTCCCCATTTTCCTTCCTTCCTAGCTTCTTTTACCTTTTCAACCTCCTTTCTTAATTTTGTTTCATCGTCTGAAATGAGATCTTCATTTTTAAATATTCTCGATCCTTTTAGACTTGAGGTTTTACTAAGTATGTCATACTTATGGTTAGTAGAGCTCACCTTTATTCGGATCAGCCTTCCTTTATTCTCAATTAATTTCCCCAACTTTGTTGCTTATGAGACACATTGTTTCAATTTATAATCTATTATGTCACTCAATTATAGTGTACAATTATATTATTCATATCTTATGGTACTCCCTTTACTTACTAAATGAGCAAGAATATTTTATACTCAATAAATCCCTAATACTATTTGTGTTTATCTATTATATTATATATTAATTTTGATATAATATATTATTAAATAAATACTAAATTTAATTAATTTAAATTTATTTATTACTTAATAATATTTTAAAATAATATTATAAAATGTCTTATATATATAAATTAATTGATATATTTAATTATGACGGCACGAGAGGGTGGTTACCATCACAGTTCATATTTTTGAACGAGTTAGTTGGCAGGTTTCTAAGATGAAGACAGATCTTGCATTTTTTAAGAGGTGTAGGGATTCGTCAGTTGTAACCTATTTCTTAGATCGATTTCTTCATCTTACCCTGAAGATAAACCACACCACACTCGGTTCGGTTCAAAAAGCCTCGACCAAAATCTTCAATATAATTTCTTCCGAAAAATATTTTATACATTAAAATATAAATCACCAAAACTTAAATTAAAATATAAATAATTAATATATTATATAATAAAATTAATTTTATTTAAAATAGTAGGTTACCCATTATTAACTCAAATACTATTCTTTATTAATTCTAATTAATCATAACGTGCGACCAATCCACTTAACCTGAATTAAGTTAAAGTTATTGGTTGTGAAACTTCTATTATTACTTCACAAATCTTAGTCTTCCTTAATTTTAATTAATCATCGCGTGCAATCAATCAACTTCATTTGAATTGTGTTAAAGTCATTTGATTTAGAATTTTCTATGGTTCATTATTCTTTCTTTGTCATTAAATTTATGTAATTATAACGTGCAGTCAATTTAATTTTAATTATTTATAAAATTGAGCATTTACATGTAATAACTTGTAGTCGTGGTTACATTAATTTTATTAATGCTCTACTCTATGCTCGCGGTTAACTTAATTTTATTAATTTCCTTAATCCTTGTAGATTATGAAATAACACTTGACGAGGCGGTCGGGGTGGTTGAGCGAAAACCAAGAAGAAGGAATGTTTGCGCGGCCGTGGGAAGTACAAGTGGACATATTACGACAAAACACTGGAACATCGATAACGCAACAACCCAACAACTAGGGTTCGCTGCTTTTTTTAACCCACCGTGAATCTAGCGTCGTGAGATCGCTGTTTTTTTAACCCACCGTGAATCTAGCGTCGTGGGCTTCTCTTATGGCTTTTTTTTTAACCACCGTGAATTTGAACATTTTTTCTTCAAAAATGTGGAAATTTCTGTAATATTTTGAAATTTTTTATAAGATTTGGGAGGGATTTTTGTAAATTCAAGTTAAGTTCGTTAAATTTCAAGATTTTGATTAATTTAAAAGTTTTTTATGATAAGATTTGGTAGGGATCACCTGATGCAATGAGTGCTAAGTGAATTATTCAAAAATCATGAGAAACTAGTCAGTTACGACTACCTCTCATGGAAATGGTCATACGTGAATGACTTACTTAACGCAATTGAATCCCAAAATGCAATGAGTGCTAAGTGAACTATTCAAAAATCATGAGAAATTAGTTAGTTACGACTACCTCTCATGGAAATGGTCATACATGAATGACTTACTTAACGCAGTTGAATCCCAAAATGATATCTACTATAATGCACTACTACGTAAACCCCCATACTTAAATTCAAAAAGAGTCAAGGGATCTCTACTTGAATGGTTCATGAGGCACAATACTTGCTAAGGTTTTGCAAATGGGGTAGCAAGCTAAGTGGGCTTGATTGTGGGGAAAAACTCCACAGTGAAGTGCGCTTGAGCCAGAGGAGATCCGGAATGGGTGACCTCCTAGAAAGTCCTGGTTACCTGGTTGAGTGCTAAGTGAACTATTGAATCCCAAAATGATATCTAATTTAAGTTAAGGTCGTTAAATTTCAAGATTTTGATTAATTTAAAAGTTTTTGATAGTGTTGAATTCATTTCCACCATAATTAAATGTTATTACTGCAAAATTTTTTGAAATTTTTATCCAAATTCAAGCAAAAATTTCTTTAAAAAAAATTTACTTAAATTCCGTACACTTTTAATCATCCAGAAAGGGAGGAGGAATGCTGCAATACTACTCAATCTCTGGTAGGGAGCGCCAACAACCTAGACTCTCCCCTTTCAAATTTATTATAATATTCCTTGCTGCGTGCTCAATGAAAACATTGAGCTATTATGACACGTAATCTTAATTTAATAATGTCGCCCACTCAACCTTATCGTATTCGTTCCTGCGAATGGCAACAAATAACTACTACGAAGACAGACGAACCAGACATCAGTCCAATGAATTCTTACAACGGATTAGTTCACCAAATTCTATGACAAATCAAAAGGAAAACCAGTTGTACACACAAACATGGCAACACAGCCTCAGTTTTTCACGCCAAAAGCTCCGAGAGCGCTCTATATTAAACTAGACCAATTTGCTGTTTCCAAATATATCAGTTCCAGTTCCAGTTCCAGCCGCACCTTCCAGTAGTTGTCATGGATTCAATCTTTGACAGCATTGGGCACGGTTATAATCAGAAGATTCAGAGCAATATGATGGAGGAGCAAGGTGACAGAAATTTGTTCTCGTATAAGGGTCTCCTGTTTGTGCCCGCTGTTTTTGGTCAGCTGGTCAAGAAAATCGCGGGGTTGGATGCCTTGGATGTCGTTATTGCCGTGACAGGTTTCTTGATTGTGCGCTGTATTGCGCAGAGAAAGGGCGCGCAGGGGGGACTGGTAGTGTGGCCCGTGGTGGGCATGCTCCCCTCGCTGCTTTTTCATATCAATGATGTTTATGAATGGTTCTCAGATGCCGTTATCCGCAGTGGCGGGACGTTCATTTTCCAGGGCCCGTGGCTCAGCAGTCTCCGGGCTGTCATAACCTGCGACCCTGTCAACGTAGAATATATGCTCAAGACGCGCTTCTGCAACTTTCCAAAGGGACCATACTTTCGCGACGTGGTGCGCGATTTGCTCGGCGACGGGATCTTCAACGCCGACGACGAGCTCTGGCGGCGGCAGCGAAGACCCGCGAGTATTGAGTTTCACTCCCTCGGGTTCCGGAACCACACGGTACAGTCGCTGAAGGAGCTCGTGCACGCGCGGCTGTTGCCGATTCTCGACCACGCCGCGACGAGGCCGGACGCGCCCATAGACCTGCAGGACGTGTTGCTGCGACTGACATTCGATAATGTGTGCATGATTGCCTTCGGCGTGGATCCCGGTTGTCTCAGACTCGGCCTCCCGGAGATACCTTTCGCCAAGGCATTCGAGGAGGCGACGGAGGCGACGGTGTACCGCTTCGTTACTCCCACGGCTCTCTGGAGAGTCATGAGATATTTCAACATCGGAATGGAGAAAAAGCTGAGCAATTCTCTGAGAGCAGTAGACGATTTTGCAGACCATGTCATAGAGTCCAGAAACAAGGAATTAGCAGAGACCATGACAACCGATCAGCCCGGCGCGGATCTGCTGACCATATTCATGCAGCTCAAGGACGACAACGGGAATCCATATTCCCACCGTTTTTTACGCGACATCTGCATTAATTTCATTCTCGCAGGCCGTGACACTTCTTCCGTGGCGCTCTCCTGGTTCTTCTGGCTTCTGCACAGCCACCCCCAAGTCGAGCAGAAAATCATGGCAGAAATCAGAACCGTTTTATCAAACTCCAGAAATGAACAAAACATTGAATTATCTGCTGTCACTTTCACAGTGGAAGAGCTGAAGCAGATGCATTATCTGCAGGCCGCGTTGTCCGAGGCTCTGCGGCTTTACCCCTCCGTGCCCGTGGATCACAAAGAAGTGGCCGAAGACGAGCGGTTCCCCGACGGCACTACGTTGAAGAAGGGCACCAAGATATTATATGTGATATACGCAATGGGACGAATGGAGAGCATCTGGGGCAAGGACGCCAGGGAGTTCAGGCCCGAGCGATGGCTGTCTAGAGAAGGGAGATTCATGACCGAGTCTGCTTACAAGTACACTGCTTTCAATGGCGGCCCCAGGCTTTGCCTCGGCAAAGATTTTGCCTACTTCCAGATGAAATGGGTTGCGGCTTCTGTCATCTCCCGGTTCAGCGTCAGGGTCGTTCCTGGGCATCCTGTGGTTCCCAAGCTGGCATTGACAATGTATATGAAGCATGGCTTGCTGGTTACCCTGCGTCCCAGGGAACGGAACACCTGTGGTTAAATGCATAGCGACGATTTTCGGTAAGAATAAAATGTTTAAGAGTTTACAGGGTAGGGTAAGGTAAGTATAATAGGGCTTTAATTATTCTTATTATATTCGAGTGACAGCAATAATTGTGTAATGGGCTCTATTATACAGTTAGCCATGGGCTCTCTTCTTTCTATTGTTTTTCTGTGTTTCTAATAAAGATTCTCTTTCATACACGACACCAATGACACTGATAGGTTGGTACGTGTTCCCCTAGTTTATTTTAGTTAATTGAAATATGAGTTAAAATAGAGTTTTAAATATTAATTAATGGATAAAGTTAAATAGAATAAATTAATTTTCTATAAATCAAATTAACAAAAAAAATTCAATTGTATCTCAAATTCAGGTTTATTTTTACATATTTATTTAATATAATTATAAAATATTATACAAAGTATACATTATTATTACTTATTTTTAAGGTTACGACTAAGTCAGACACCAAATTTGTATATGAGACCCTTTTATTTGTGGGACAAGGGACCTATCTCCGCGCATCGATTTCTCCAAATTTGTGTATGAGACCTCTGCTAGACACCAAATTTGTGTATGAGACCCCCTTGTTTGTGGGACAAGGGATCCACCTCCACCCAACGATTTGACTCCAAATTTGTGTATGAGACCCTCTTGTTTGTAGGACAAAATTGCTCCAAATTTGTGTATGAGACCCCCTTGTTTGTGGGACAAGGGACCCACCTCCACGCAACGATTTGACTTCAAATTTATTTGTGTATCAGACCCCACCTCCACGCAACGATTTGACTCCAAATTTATTTGTGTATGAGACCCCACGAGACACCAAATTTGTGTATGAGACCCCCTTGTTTGTGGGGATTTGACTCCAAATTTATTTGTGGGAGAAGGGACCCACCTGCGTAGTGATTTAACTCCAAATTTATTTGTATATGAGACCTCGCCAAATTTGTGTATGAGACCCCCTTGTTTGTGGGAGAAGGGACCCACCTGCATAGCGATTTGACCCCAAATTGTGTATGAGACCCCCTTGTTTGTGGACACCAAATTTGTGTATGAGACCCCCTTGTTTGTGGACACCAAATTTGTGTATGAGACCCCCTTGGACCCACCAGACCCCCTTGTTTATGGGAGAGACCCCCTTGTTTGTGGACACCAAATTTGTGTATGAGACCCCCTTGGACCCACCAGACCCCCTTGTTTATGGGAGAGACCCCCTTGTTTGTGGACACCAAATTTGTGTATGAGACCCCCTTGGACCCACCAGACCCCCTTGTTTATGGGAGAGACCCCCTTGTTTGTGGACACCAAATTTGTGTATGAGACCCCCTTGGACCCACCAGACCCCCTTGTTTGTGGGAGAAGGGACCCACCTGCATAGCAATTTGACTCCAAATTTATTTGTGTATGAGACCCCGCCAAACACCAAATTGACACCAAATTTGTGTATGAGACCCCCTTGTTTGTGGACACCAAATTGACACCAAATTTGTGTATGAGACCCCCTTGTTTGTGGACACCAAATTTGTGTATGAGACCCCCTTTGTCACGCCCCCAAGCCTATGGTGGTCTTTCAACCGTGTCGACGAGGTGCGGCACCACTGAACACTTTCTTTTTAACAATACTTGTGCACATGGATTATGCCTAATTCACAACCGTGTACTTAGTTTGTGTTTTGCAACCAAGTATAATATCAATTAACCTTTATATCAATGAACACCCATACTTATTCATTATCCACAGCAATTATAAAAGAAGACAACAATTGCACGATATAAAGGGGAGGGGCAACTCTCGAACAAGCCTGCCCAACAATATATTATATCAGTTTTCCAATAATACAATCATCACAAGTAATGCCTGGCAAACTCCAAGCCAATACTTAGTTTCTTTTACAACATAGGCAAAACAGCCTTTACAACAATCGTGCCACTCTTGCACGGTAGGAGGGTGCTCACCCGAGACACCTAGAACTCCTCCTCAAGCCCTGCACAATTCTGCAACCATCACCCAACTCATGACACACCTTGCCAACCATCACCCAAGAACCAAGTCTGCGCACTCTCCAAGTGATGCACATGAGCTATGCGCATTTCCCCAGCTAAATCTGCGCACTTCCCTTGCTATGCGAAGTCTCCAAGAGATGTACGAATGAGAGTGATCAAATTGATGTCCAAAACAAGCCCAACACCATCATATATATATGCTACGTTGGAGGGTGGTCGCTCGCCCAGCCGACCCCCTAAACAATGGCTTGCACACTTCAACAACACCCCGAAAACATGTCGGCCAGCCCCTTGAACCGCCCACACACAAAGGGTATAAGTCTTCCATCGTTCCACGCTCATTCTTCAAGTGTCGCAAGTCGCTCCAAGTATCGTCGCTCAAAACTCGTTTGTTCGTCGCTTTTCCGTGTCGTGCTGCCCGACGCTCCGCCCTCGTGCGGTCGTGCACGCCCGGGCACCCGGCGCCCGCCCGTCGCACAAACTATAAGGCGTTACACCCTTGGACCCACCTCCGCGTAGCGATTTGACTCCAAATTTCCAGAGACCAAATTTGTGTATGAGAGCCCCTTGTTTGTGGGAGAAAGGACCCACCTGATTGCTAAGTCTATGAAGGCATGCATACTCTACCCCCCTCTGGTTTTGAACCTGTGACCTCTTAGGAGGAAACACATGCTCTTAACCATTAAGCCTACTCAAACTGTATTGCATCAATGATAAAATTTAAACTTTAAATTATATTAACCAAAAATATTGAATTTTATTTTTACGTATTTATTTAATATAATTATATCATACAATAACATACCTTATAAAATTATATAATTATTCTATTAAATATTCAAATACATTTACTAATATATATTTAATTCTATTCACTATTTATTAATAATCTTATAATATAATTTATGTAATAATAAAGAATAGTAAATTAGTAATAATAAATAATTCGTAATATTATGTGATTTTTATATCAACTGTACCAATTCTATTCACTTATTTTACTAAATTTAATAAATATATATATATATTCTCTTAAACCGTCCGATAAGAACAAGGACATGAACCAATTGGAAAATATAATGTGGTAAATAAAATGCGACCTACCGCCTATGATCTTTAAATTTTCCAACTACACATGGACATATCTACAAAAGAAGCACACCTATCGACCGACCTGAGGTCATTATGCTTCTGTTTGCTTTTAAATATTGTCTTTTTAATTCACTACGTTTCAGCTTGTTTTTTATAATAATGGTTTTCCGGGAGAAGACATTTAAGTCAGAATGATGGGTGTATGATGGGTGTGTAGCTTCACTTTAAAATTATTTTTCATATATTTTAATTTTTATCAAAGCAATCGAGTTATTTTATAGTCATCATATTATTTTTTAATGGAAGCCAGCAAGTTAATTAAGTTATTAATTTATTTTTATTTTTTTGGAAATGAAAGTAAAAGGAATTTTTATATTTCTTAGATGGTACCGTCAATTTAATTTTGATTATGGGGCTTTGTTTCAAGGGAAATGAATAGAATCAAATTTATGATAAGCAAAAATTATTAATAATATTGAATAATTTTATATTTGGTTTTAAAGTATTTGAGCTAATTTTTGGGATTAAAGTTGAATCTAAAATAAGTAAAGTGGTAAATTCAACGTTAAATGCATAGTGGTGATATTGATTTTCTTTAAGAATAAAAGATTTAGCAGTTTACAAGATATGGTAAATATAATAAGGCCTAAAATTATTAGTATGTGCTTCACTAGGGATTATAGAAAATTATTAGTATAGGAGTTGTCTATAATGAGACTTTTTGGAGATTCCGGTGACGGAATCTGGCAGAAGAAATTGAGGTTAAATCTTGATTTGTTGCAGTTAAAATGGTTTTTTGACTGCATATTTGGATTCAGCACCCTAAAAAACCCCTGGGATGCTTTGATTGTGCAGAAACTAGCTATCAAACTTGTGATTCCAATAAATTGCTGCCGGATTTTGACTAGGAAAACCCACCGGAAAGGCTTTCAAAAAGTCACATTATAGACAACTGCATTAGTATATGCCTTTCCAACATTGGCCTCGAGGTCAAAGTTCGTTGAGTTTCCATTTTTTTGCCAAGTTTTTGCAATTTTATCCAAATTTTCGGGAAAATGTTGAATATTCTTATTTAAAAATGATTTTCTAATTTTTAGAAATCGTATTTCTAATTTTTCGTTGAATTTCCATTTTTTTGCCAAGTTTTTGCAATTTTATCCAAATTTTTGGGAAAATGTTGAATATTCCTATTTAAAAATGATTTTCTAATTTTTAGAAATCCTATTTCTAATATTCCATTGGCTAAGAGAGTCTTGATGGGGCTTTTCTATTTTCTGTATTTGTTAGTGCATGACAAATTATTTTAAAAAATAAAAATAAAATAAAATAAAAACTAATTTTGTAAGTGGTCATTTAGTTGATTAGTGCTATGACACATTGTTACTGCTATGCCCAATGATGTCAAAACTAATATGGTTTCAAGTTCCTTATGTAGGTGAGGGGAGTTGGGCTCCATAACATGTGCAAAGTGTGGAGGTGCAGAGGAAGAAATGAGGGTGTGGAGGGGGGAGGGGGCTCCTCTGCACCTCCACACTATGCACAATGTATTAATGTTTCAGGTTATAAATGCTCATATCAAAGTCTTCCAAATCTCAGAGCCCTCTTCTATCATATTGTTTATCACCCAACAATAAGCTTTGATCCGATATTAAATCTGCCAACATTGATCAATTATCATATTGTTTTTCTGGAAATTTTTACTTAGGAGTTCCAAGATGAAGAACCATGTTATGGCAATCTTAGCTATCGTCATGTTTCTGGAAGCAATAGGTTCTTCTTCCTCCACACTCTGCACAATCTTTTAAATGGAGATTTTTTCGTCGGTTTTAACTACAGGACGCATTTGACAAGTATTTGAAAATGTACGCATGATAAATTACATACATGCAGACATGACTTGTACTATTTCCCATAGACCAAGCAAAGCTAATGTAAGTTTTTTTGCATTCCTCAGGCTTGAGCATGTGATACCCCATGTGCAAGGTGATGAAACCGAGTAAGTGTGTGCCTCATTTCTATAAGTATTCTTTAAAACTCTTTGATATCTACATCATTTAGGGGCTAGAAATGCCCTCATTCTTGTCTCTCACAATCGCACAACTTTATTCCGCCCTCATTCCATCGAAACATCCATTAGAACTGCCAATATAACGTTTTGAAAATATGGAACATCACTAACTATTTTGACCATGTTTCAAAGTGTAGAAATAGATCAAAATTTGCAGTTGCTAATGAATTCAGACTAAAAACAATGGACGCAAATTTCTTCTACTCACTCTACGGAAAGGAAAAACATACAATAGAAACACATACAACAATATGCAGTCATTAAATCACAATGAACACAGTGTTTTCCTAGGGAACCCAACTGGAAAAACCCCTCCCCTGTTTTGTATTAAATCATATGAGAATATGGATCTATTACAATGACTGCTTCAGTCCTTGAAGCTCAACCTGCACTACAATATTGATCTCCTGCTCTCTGGCTTGCTCTGACCAACACTTAGCCAAAATAGGCCTCAGCCTTCCTCCTATTTCCTAGCGCAATCCTTAAGGAAATTAGCTCCTAGAAGATAGGGAAATTTCCTATTTCCTTAAACATATCCTAGATGAATTGTTCACATTCTCCAATGCAAAACCTATACATTCAACTAATATACAATTAATGATTACAATGTGCCTTTTCCTCCACCTCAACTAGGCAATTCAAATTTCATGCATGACTAGGGCTATTTTTAGTAAATTGATCAGTTAACTAAGCGATCAATGAGTTAACAATAGTTACTACTACTCAACTGAACTCCTACTAACTCTATTCATGACTAGAGCTCAAATAACTGAGTTTCACTAACTATAACTCCACTAGATTACTAGATTTTAACAATCAAGTCATGCACAACTCTAGAGTTTACTTCTAGCCTACAAACTCAAATTGACTGACTTAACTGAGTGACTTGGCCATGTCACTCCTGCTAACTACAACTCAGGTCATCCTACTGATGTGGAATTTTAAATTTCTCCATTTGACTAAGGCATAAGTCAAATGAACCCTTTTTCTTGCTACAATTTAACACTCCCTCTTAGCAAGAAAAGGATTTTGAACCCTATCTTGCTCCAGTGTAGGAATGTATTGTAACACAACAATAAGTCCCTCTCACTATTGTTATTGCTAGTGCAACAACTACAACTAAGTGTTGAACAATCAAGGGAAAAGTAGTCATAGTAGGATTCTTCTAGACTTGATAACAATTTGTGAAGCTCTTCTACAATTTATCTTGTTAGCTTAATATTCTTCTTATTATTATTAATGCATGTGTATTTACTTCATCAAACTACTACCAAAAACTTAAGAACAAGAACACAAGATGTTGGCTCTCAACCAGGGCAAAACCTCTCTCTTTTAGAGAGGAAAACCCTTTCGTAAGCTTCTCTTATTGAAGCCTCTTATTTATCAATGCCAAACCCTAGACCCTTGACAATAATATCCTCCAAGCACAAGTCAATTCCTTTCTTCTTTCGACACTTTGTTCCCTAGCACTTCGTCCTCCTTCTTTCAGCACTTCATTCTTCTTACAACTATTGATAGTCCTTCTTGCACTTGCTCTAGAAGAGACACTTATCCTTAATCTTTAGTGAGACCCTTTACTTGTGATGATCCCTTCCTTCCTTTTAACCAATCGAGCTCCTTCTTCAAGGTGTAGTTGCAGAATCGATATGACTGTCCTACAGCCCTAAATTCTCGCACGTGTGGGAGGTTTCCTTGAGCATTTGGTTCATTTCTTCTTCTTGAGAGAGTCTCTTCTTCACTCTAGTGGGAGGACTTATAAGCCTGAGTTTCAAGCCCAAACAATGAGAAGTATGAGACTGTTACGTTGCTACTGTTATGAACGCATAGATGCCTCCTTTTCTTGCACTTGTGACTATGTTTTACCCTGGAAACAAACCTCCGAACATCGGTGATGACTTCTCCTTCTTCGTTGCACTAGAGGCTCCTTATACTCGTCCTTTTTCAACATTTTATCCGTCTTCCTTGCTCATTTCTTTTAGAGGTGGATTGCTTGTCATTTGAGGGATTGGACAACCTCTATATATAGAGGATTGTCCCTCCTTTAGGCTGAGTTGAGGCCGACTTAAGGATAGTAGGCCGACTTGAGTTTTCTTCATCGTTTTTTCTCCATTTGGTGATGTTGTTGCATGGAGAGGACATGACTTTTCTTGGAAGGATTTCCTTTGACTCTTATACAAATACATACATGGTTTAGCATGCACTTAAGGGTATTCAATGTTTTATTTTGGCTCTTTGACTCACTTATAGCACTTTGACATGTGCTAGACCTATTTCAATGAGCAAGAAACTCATTGATAAATATAACAAAAATAATATTTCTTTTCTTGATTAAATACAAATATCAAAAGTACATTTATGAAGACCGAATCTGGTTACACTTTCTTCAACACTCCCTCTTAACTACCGGGTATTCATAAATCATTACAAGGTGTTTGGATATTTTTCAATCTTGAAGAATTCACATAAGAGAAACCAGATTGGAAATCTATCTATTATAGCATCATAGTAACCAACATTGTTCATATCAAGGCCTTGACTAACATCTCTATCTCTCATAAGATCAAAGCACAATGTTGGCAAGACCAATGACTCATAAACACCATAGTCATTGTCTCTCAAGGTACATACCCACCCGGGTGTTCACTAAGTATGACCTTATAGGACTATTCTTGTCTTGTGTTCCCAGCCTTCAAAGAATATGGTTCCTCTTGCTTACTCTTGTCGTGGATTCCCTACACATCCTCAAAGAGTATCGGATGCCAGATGATTACCCAATCCTCCCATTCTTTATTCCCAATTGAAGACAATAATGTTGTGTCTATCTCTTCCTCTTAATTGAGGAAGACATGCCCAAGTTTCCTCTGACAAGGAACTTGCCCAAGCTCCTTTGTAGTTGGGAACTTGTTAGAACTCCCTCTTAACTAGGGACTTGTCCATTCATCAGCAACTTCTTTTTCATGGGTCCTTGAGATGTTTTATCTCCTTCTTTCCTTCAATGTCATGAAGCCTTCCTTTGAACTTCTTCTTGGTAGGACACCAGCCATTGATCACTTTCCTTCTTGGTTTGTCATGTCATTACTCCTTTCGTGGAAAGTGGCCTTCTTGATATATATCATGTCCTCTTGTCATTTGGATACTCCTTTGTCATCTTGTGTATGCTTCAGAATACTTTTCACACGGATGCTTAGTTGTACTTGCTTGTTACCATAATTTGATTTAATAGCCCTTCATGACTTGATCATGATATTGCTTCAACATCAAATGGTGCTTGTGTTGGATGGCTTCTTCATCATGACATCTTTGTAGAGTTGAATCAGTTATCTGCACCTTGCTATCTGCAAAGTCTTTATAGGTGTCAAGGGTCCTTTGCTTTTTTTCTTCCTTTGTCAGAGTTGTCATGCCTTATTTCGGGAGATGTTAATGAATCTTATCAGCTATTGATTCTTTGTGACCACGGTGTTCTTCACATGCTTGATCGCTTTCTTCATTTTCTCCTTCATGATCTCTTTCATCAGTTGCTTCTTCTTGGATTGATTAGTCAACCACCTTATACTCCTTATGAGAGCTCTTCTTCATGTTGACCTTTATTGCATTACAGTACATGCCTTCGAGCATATCATTGGTGAAAGAGATCCCTTTATTCTTGATCGTGCTTCTACAACTTTTCCCATGACCCAATATATATGATGACACGACTTAAAATTTGATACATACATACCTCATCTTGATTCTGATTTTATCATCTCGTCTTCATTTGATAGTTCTCCTCGATTGGTTTAGCCTTTCTTGTTTCATATTCTCTTGTCTACATATCATCCTTTTCTTGAATCCCATGAATGGGACTCCCAATGAGGCATCTGTCCTTATGTATGAACCTTCTTCTGAAGATTCTATCAGAGGATCTTGAAGACTCTTATCTTGCAAGTGTTTCTTCCTTTTGATGATGGAGGCTTTTTTAATCATGATCAATTATTCTTTCATCGTGGATGAGGTCCTATAATAGGTATGCTCCTTCTACATGAATATCTTGAGCTATATCTACACCATGCTCCTATGTTCTAGAAGATATCTTTAACCATGTAATATATTTTATTTCTATATGCTCCTATATTACTCAAAACTTTGAAATAAGACTTTAAGTAAAGAGGTTGACTTAGTCATAGTAGAGATCTAGAGGATCTTCCTTTTTCTGATTCTTGTCTTCTTTCACTTCTTGAGTTACATGAGATTCTTCCCTTTTTTTCTTGTTGTTGTTTTCCTTCATAAGTTTAGGAAAATTGCTTTTGTAAGGTCTATATTCTTGGCATCCAAATCATTGGACTTAGGACATATCTCTATTACTTGATCTTCATGGACCAAATTTTCCAAAATTTCCCTTTCTCTTGGCCATGGTAGCAAATGCTTGCTCCTTTGATTCCACATCATCTTTTTCTTTCAGTATATTTTCCTCTATCTTGCATCAAGATCATAGTTCACTTAGTGGGGTAGCTTCCTTCTTAGCATATATGCTTGATGTGAAGTTTCCCTAATCCTCAAGTAGAGCATTGAGTACTACAATTGTCATTTCTCTGTCAAACATGACTTCTCCTAACTCTTGAAGTTGATCCCTCATCTAAGAGATCTTCATGAACTAGGGATATATTCCTTCCTTTAATAGCTTCATCTTGTATAAATCATTTCATATAGATATCACTTCTCCAGTAGTGCTTACCGAGAATAGTTCTATTAGCTTGTCATAGATTTCTTTTGATGTTTCAAATTTGGAGACATAAGTAATGAGAGAGTCCTTGATAGATTCTATTAGAATCCTTTGAGATATTGTCTCATCCTTATTGTACTTGGCTAAGGCTTGAGTTTGTTCCTTAACAGGCATAGTGATATTCCCTTTGATGTGATCTAGAAGTTCATTCTCTTTGAGAAGTAAATCAATCCTCTCTTTCCATGCAAGGAAGTTATTGGTCCCAACCAATTTGTTGCTTTCCTTGCAAAAATACATTGATGTATATCCAGAAGGGGACATATACTTACTTGATAGAGTTTGAGATGTAGTGGACTTGCTTTCTTCTTGAATACTTGATGGCTTTCCTTCCTTCGATCTTGATGTTCTTCAAGTTGCTTTCTCCAAATGGACTTGCTTGATGATGAGATTTGATTGATGACTCGACTTGTAGTGCTTTTGCCTTTGAAGATGGTGTATCTTGATGTAGGTCCCTCTTTTATTTTCTCTTGTTGTAGGTGCCTTTATACAAGTATTTTCTTCTTTCTTAGTAGTCTTATTTGACGGATAGTAGATATTAGACCTTCTTATCCTTGATGTGTTTGAGACTTTTTGGCTTGATGCTTCAACCTTATAGTTGTTCTCAAGATGTTCTTCCTTGATGAGTCACTTATGAGTGTTCTTGAGATGCCCTTTCATTGATGTGTCACCTTAGCTATGATTGCATAGTATGATTATTCTAGACTTGATAACAATTTGTGAAGCTCTTTTACAGTAACTTTATCTTGTTAGCTTAATCTTCTTCTTATTCTTGTTAATTCATGTTTGCTTACTTCATTAAACTGCTACCAAAAACATAAGAACAAGAACACAAGATGTTGGCTCTCTGCCAAGCAAAAACCTCTCTCTCTTAGAGAGGAAAACCCTTTCGTAATTTTCTCTTATTGAAGATTCTTATTGATCAATGCCAAACCCTAAACTCTTGACAATAATATCCTTCAAGCACAAGTCAAGTCCTTTCTTCTTCCAACACTTTGTTCCCTGGCACTTCGTCCTCCTTCTTTCAACACTTCGTTCTTCTTACAGTTGTTGATAGTCCTTGTTGCACTTGCTCTAGAAGAGACACTTATCCTTTATCTTTAGTGAGACCCTTTACTTGTTAGAAAAACATATATTACGGAGCAATGGAACACATAAAATATTGCATAAATATAAACGTAGAAAACGCATAAAACAAGAGAGACACAGATATACGTGGTTCACCCAGTCTGGGCTACGTCCACCCCGAACAGCTAGTCCTTCCTTTCAATTATCCAACAAAATGAAGAGACACAACCTACAACAGATCCATTGTAATATCCTCTTTTTTCTCTCACAGTCTCACCTCTATGCTTCTCGCTCAGAGAATACACATCTATTACACAACCTCAAATACAATGCCCTCATACAAAGAGAGGGGTTGCCTTCTAGGGAAAAAACCCTAAACTAAACATAAGTTCTACCATCAGATCATCCGCCTAATGAATGGCCAAATTGACTAGAAATTACTATACTTTTACAAGGCAATTTTACATCTGTTTTTAGCTTCGGGGGCGTTGCCCCCGAAACCCCCGCCAGGGGACCGCTGGCCCCCGGACCCCCCAGCCGGGGGGGATCAGCCCCCCTGAACCCCTGCGAGGGGGACAAGCCCCCCCCTGCACCCCCCCGTGTGGAGGGGTGTACAAACTTCTTGGGGTATACATCCGGCTGAAACAAAGACCTCTAAACAATCATGCTCCATACTCAACAATCTCCCACTTGGAGAATGATTGTAGCAACTCAACCACTGCTTCATTTGCTGGAAAATGAATCCTCTTTAGACCTGGTTGTTTCTCATCTTCATCGTCATCCTTGAAGACCAATTGAAACTGAGCATATTCTCAGTTTCTCCCTAGTTACAACTTTTGTTAGCATATCTGTAGGATTCTGGCTAGTGTGTATCTTTTCCAGCTTCAACTCTCCATCTTCCAACACTGATCGTATGAAATGGTACTTGCGTTGTATGTGTTTAGTCCTGGAATGAAATGTTGAGTTCTTTGCAAGATGAATGGAACTTTGGCTATCACTATATAACGTGCCCATATCATGCTCCTTACCCAGTTCACCCATAAAGCTTTGTAACCAAATCATTTCTTTACTAGCCTCTATAGCAGCAACATACTCTGCTTCTGTTGTTGAAAGTGCAACAACACTTTGGATTTTTGAAACCCAACTGATAGTTGTTCCACCAACAGTAAATACATATCCTGTAGTGCTCCTCCTATTATCTCTGTCCCCTGCCATATCTGCATCAACGTATCCCTGTAGAGAAATGTTTGAACCACCATAGCATAATCATGATTTATGGTACCTTTCAAATATCTAATAATCCATTTTACTGCCATCCAATGTTCCTTTCCTGGATTGTTCATGTACCTACTTACAACTCCCACTACATGTGCAATATCAGGCCTTGTGCAGACCATTGCATACATTAAGCTTCCAACTGTCGATGCATATGGAACTTTAGACATATAATCCATGTCTTCTTGGGTCTTTGGGCACATTTCCTTACTAAGTTTGAGATAGCTAGCAAAAGGTGTATTAACTGGTTTTGCATTGTGCATATTAAATATTTTCAACAACTTTTGTATGTACTCATTCTGAGACAATGTTAATTTACAATTTTTCATGTCTCTAGTTATTCTCATACCAAGTATTTGTTTTGCAGCTCCCAAATCCTTCATTGCAAATGAATTTTCCAATTTTCTTTTGAGCACATTTATTTTCTGCATGTTAGACCCTACAACAAGCATGTCATCTACATACAATAACAATATAATATAGCTGCCATCATTTTGTCTTTTCAGATAAACACAATGAACAAAGTGACATCTAGTATAACCTTGTTCAGACATAAACTTGTCAAATTTTAGATACCACTACCTTGGAGCCTATTTTAAGCCATACAAGCTCTTCTTCAACCTGCACACTAGTCTATCCTTCCCTTTCACTTCATACCCTTGTGGTTGTTGCATATATAATATCTCTTCCTCCAAATCCCCATGGAGAAAAGTTGTATTTACATTTAACTGCTCAAGATGCAAATTTTCAACTACTACTAGACTTAAAATAGTTTTGATTGAAGTCATTTTAACAACAAGAGAATATATTTCATCAAAATCAATACCTTTCTTCTATGCAAACCCCTTCACCACAAGTCTAGCTTTGTACCTCTGTTTTCCTCCATCTTCTTCCTTCAACCTGTAAACTCGTTTATTCTTCAATGTAGTTTTCCTGCAAGCAACCTGACTAAGTCCCAAATCTGGTTATGCATTAAGGAGTCCATCTCTTCTTCCATGGCTACCTCCAACTTCTTCCTGCTTTCAACCCGCATTGCTTGTTCATAACATTCGAGTTCACCAGAATCAGTCAATAATAAATAATATAATGAAGGAGAGTATCGTTCATGGGGTCTACTTATCCTGGTAGATCTTCTAACACCACTTTCAGGTGTTTGGGGTGCCTGTTGCTGTTGTGGTGGTTGTTGTTGTTGTTGTTGATTATTATTATTTTCAGACACCTTTACTTTTTCAGTGATTTCATCAAGAACTGCGTATTCCTTGTTTTCTTTTTCCTGTTTTTTTTCCTACAACTGATTATTATACAAGACCTTTTCATTGAGTATTACATCTTTGCTCCTAATGATTTTGTTATTTTCGTAATCATATAAGCGATAACCAAAATCAATAACACCATATCCAATAAAGGTACATTTCTTTGACTTTGCCTCAAGCTTTGTTCTATTTTCTTTATCAATATGGACAAAGGCCTCACAACCAAAAGGCTTTGAAAAAGAGTAGTTTACCTTTTTACCTATCCATGCTTCCTCTGGAACACCACCATCCAAGGAACTTGAAGGCCCTCTGTTTATTAGATAAACAGCAGTATCTACAACATCTACCCAAAACTGTAAAGGAAATCCTGCATGCAATCTCATGCACCTTGCACGCTCCATGATTGTTCTGTTCATCCTTTCTGACACACCATTTTCTTGTGGTGTTCTTGGAACTGCCTTCTCTCTGTGAATTCCATGCTTTGAACAATACCTATCAAACTCTTTGCTGCAATATGCACCTCCATTGTCTAATATAAGACACTTCAATTTCTTTCCTGTCTCAATCTCAACCAAAGCTTTCCATTTCTTGAAAGTATCAAATACATCAGATTTATTCTTAATACAATAAATCCAAGTTTTTCTAGTTGCATCATCAATAAAGTAACATAATAGCGAGAGCCACCGAGAGATGATACCTGAGCAGGTCCCCATACATCTATATGCACAAGCTCTAATTTTTCACTCTTCTTTTCTTTCCCAACTCTGAGAAATTTGACTCTCTTCTGTTTTCCATAAATGCAATTCTCAGAAGTCCAAATCAACATTCTTCAAACCCGGCAACAAATCCCTTGAGTGAAGAATCTTCATCCCCTTCTCACTCATGTGTCGAGCCTATGATGCCATAATGCTGCATCTGCTCCTTTGGAAGCTAAAGCATTAACAGAGTTAGAAATACCATTGCATAAATACAATGTACCAACCTTTTCGCCTTTTGCTATTACCAGGGCTCCTTTGGTGACCTTCCAAGCTTTATCTGTGAAAGTTGTCACACAACCTTCACCGCCTAACTACCCTGTTGAAATCAATTTTTCTTTAGATCTGGAACATGCCTTACCTCCTTTAGTAGCCATTGGTTTCCATTCTACTGTTTTACAAGAACCTTACCCATTCCAACAATTTTA
>APFE030824582.1:209039-264042 GCA_000404065.3 Pinus taeda | reverse complement strand
AACAATAAATAATATAATGAAGGAGAGTATCTTTCAGGGGGTCTACTTATCCTGGTAGATCTTCTAACACCGCTTTCAGGTGTTTGGGGTGCCTGATGCTGTTGTGGTGGTTGCTGCTGTTGTGGTTGTTGATTATTATTATTTTTCAGGCACCTTTACTTTTTCAGTGATTTCATCAAGAACTGTGTATTCCTTGTTTTCTTTTTCCTGTTTCTTTTCCTACAACTGATTCTTATACAAGACCTTTTCATTGAATATTACATCTCTGCTCCTAATGATTTGTGATTTTCATAATCATATAAGCGATAACCAAAATAATTAACACCATATCCAATAAAGGTACATTTCTTTGACTTTGCTTCAAGCTTTGTTTTATTTTCTTTATCAATATGGACAAAGGCTTCACAACAAAAAGGATTTAAAATAGAATAGTTTACCTTTTTACCTGTCCATGCTTCCTCTGGAACACACCATCCAAGGAACTTGAAGGCCCTCTGTTTATTAGATAAACAACAGTATCTACAACATCTGCCCAAAACTGTAAAGGCAATCCTGCATGCAATCTCATGCACCTTGCACGCTCCATGATTGTCCTGTCATCCTTTCTGGAACAACCATTTTCTTGTGGTGGTTCCTGGAACTGTCTCTCTCTACAAATTCCATGCTTTGAATAGTACCTATCAAACTCTTTTGCTGCAATATTCACTTCCATTGTCTGATCTGAGACACTTCAATTTCTTTCCTGTCTCAATCTCAACCAAAGCTTCCATTTCTTGAAAGTATCAAATACATCAGATTTATTCTTAATACAATAAATCCAAGTTTTTCTAGTTGCATCATCAATAAAAGTAACATAATAACGAGAGCCACCGAGAGATGATACCTGAGCAGGTCCCCATACATCTGTATGTACAAGCTCCAATTTTTCATTCTTCTTTTCTTTCCCAACTCTGAGAAATCTGACTCTCTTCTGTTTTCCATAAATGCAATTCTCACAGAAGTCCAAATCAACATTCTTCAAACCCGGCAACAAATTCCTTGAGTGAAGAATCTTCATCCCTTTTCCACTCATGTGTCCAAGCCTATGATGCCATAATGCTGCATCTGCTCCTTTGGAAGTTAAAGCATTAACAGAGTTAGAAATACCATTGCATAAATACAATGTACCAACCTTTTCGCCTTTTGCTATTACCAGGGCTCCTTTGGTGACCTTCCAAGCTTTATCTGTGAAATTGTCACACAACCTTCACCACCTAACTGCCCTGTTGAAATCAGATTTTTCTTTAGATCTGGAACATGCCTTACCTCCTTTAGTAGCCATTGGTTTCCATTCCAACAATTTTACAGGGTTTATCATCACCCAAACGAACTTGTCCAAAATCTCCTTGAACATAGTCATGAAAGTATTTCTTATCAGGTGTGGCATGGAATGAGGCCCCTGAATCTACCACCCAGGAATCAGTAATTTTTTCGAAAGAAAGAATCAAAGCATCTTGTAACACCTCACCTATCACATTTGCTTCATGATTGTTTTCTTGTTGTGCATCTCCTTCTTTTCCCTTCCGAGATCTACAATATTTCTTTAGGTGTCCTTTCTTTCCACATTTCCAGCACACTATCCCCGATCTAGACTTGGATCTACCTTTCCTTGATTTACTGCAATATCCTGAGCTCTTTCCTCTTTCCATTTTTCTTCCCCTAGACTCTATACTCAAAGCATTACCCAATGTCTCACCAAAGATTTTCCATCGCATTTCCTCGCTAAGGATAGCATCGACAACATCATCAAACTTTAAAGTACTAGATCCAGAAATAGAGTTACTAATGGCCATTACTAAACCATTCCAACTTTCTGGTAATGAGCACAAGAATAACGGAGCTCTAACTTCATCATCAAATTTTACCCCTACAGAACATAATTGACTTGTAACAGTATTAAAATCATTTAAATGGTCTGCAACAGATCCACCTTCCAACATCTTCATATTAAATAATTGTTTCATAAGAAATATCTTGTTTGAGGCCAAGGGTTTTTCATATATTTTCTCCAACACCTTAATAAAACCTTTTGTCGTTGTTTCCTTCGAAATGTTGAAGGCGACCGATGCTACGAGGCACAACCGTACTGCTCCGAGTGCCTTTCTATCGAGAAGGTTCCATTCTTCATCTGTCATACCCGTCGGCATCTTTGTTTTTCTGCCCAATGGTAGGTATAGATCTTTCTGATACAGATAATCTTCCATCTGCATCTTCCACAGTGAGAAGTTTTGGCCATTAAATTTCTCGACCCTAAACTTACCATCTTCTGCCATTGCTCCCACTTAAATGAGGAACCCTTCTTTCCTGCGAGTTTATTAGCCAAATAGACCTTCGGCTCTGATACCAGTTGTTAGAAAATTATATATTATGGAGAGATGGAACACATAAAATATTGTAGAAATGTAAACACAGAAAACGCATAAAACAAGAGAGACACAAATATACGTGATTCACCTAGTTTGGGCTACATCCACCTTGAACAGCCAGTCCTTCCTTTCTATTAACCAGCAAAATGAAGAGACACAACCTACAGCAGATCAGCTGTAATATCCTCTGTTTTATCTCACAGTCTCACCTCTCTGCTTCTCGCTCGGAGAATACACATCCTCAAATACAATGCCTTTATACAAAGAGAGGGGTTTCCTTCTAGGGCAAAAAACCCTAAACTGAACATAAGTTCTACCGTCAGATCATCCGCCTAATGAACAACCCAGATTGACTAGAAATTACTATACTTTTACAAGGCAATTTTACATCTATTTTTAGCTTCGGGGGACCACTAGCCCCCAGACCCCCCAGCCGAGGGGGATCGGCCCCCCCGAACCTCCACGGGGGGGGGACAAGTCCCCCCCGCGTGGAGGGGTGTACAAACTTCCTAAGGTATACATCCGGCTGAAACAAATACCTCTAAACAATCATGCTTCATACTCAACATTACTTTTGATGATCCCTTCCTTCTTCTTGACCAACCGAGCTCCTTCTTCAAGGTGTAGTTGCAAACTTGATATGACTATCCCGCAGCCCTAAATTCTCGCACGTATGGGAGGTTTCCTTGAGTATTTGGTTCCTTTCTTCTTCGATTGAGAGAGTCTCTTCTTGGCTCTAGTGGGAGACATTTTAGGCGTAAGCTTCAAGCCAAAACAATGAGAAGTATGAGACTATAACGTTGTTGTTGTTATGACTATAGAGATACCTCCTTTTCTCACACGTGTGACTATGTTTTACCCTAGAAACAATCCTCCAACCTTCGGTGATGACTTCTCCTTCTTCGCCGCACTAGAGGCTCCTTATACTCATCCTTTTCACCCTTTTCTTGGTCTTCCTTACTCGCTGATTTCAGATGTGGATTGTTTGTCATTTGAGGGAGTGGAAAACCTCTATATAGAGAGGATTATCCCTCCTTTAGGCCAATTTGAGGCAGACTTAAGGACAGTAGGCTGACTTGAGTTCTCTTCATCATTTTTTCTCCTTTTGGTGATGTCATTGCATGGAGAGGAGTTGAATTTTCTTGGAGAGATTTCCTTTTACTCTTATACAAATATATACATGGCGTAACATGCCCTTAAGGGTCTTCACCATTTTCTTTTGGCTCTTTGACTCGCTTATAGCACTTTGACCTATGCAAGACCTATTTCAATGAGAAATAAACTCATTGATAAATATAACAAAAATAATGTTTCTTTTCTTAAATAAATACAAATATCAAAAGTACATTTATGAAGACTGAACCTAGTTATACTTTCTTCAACACTAAGAGCATCCAAAAATATTGAATCAAATGTGTCCCTGAGCTACAATTGTCTCCTGAGTCTCTAACTACTTCTAGCCTCTATAACTGTCGCTAAAGATATGACTGCATCAACTGACATTGATCTTTCTGCTACTGAATATTGTGGGCCCCTACAGCAAGGGTAATGATCCATGAAAAGAGTATACTGCAACTGCTACTGCTCTCCTATGAACCCTGCCCAAACTAAGGCTATACATTGTCCCACCTCACTCATGGAGGTATAATTGTATGCATTGAAAAATATACCTCTATCTTGTAGATATTTTTAACTCAAACACAAATTTGTTTTATTTGTCTAGTAGAAACATGCTTCAGATAAGCCTTCCCTCTATTGAACACCACACCATATCCTTTGTCTTCAAGGACAGCTATAGAAACTAAATTTTTCACATTCTTTAGTTTTATATGGGACCTTGACTCCCTCTTAAAGGTGACATTGCCAATCCATTTTGTACTATATCTCCCATCATCTCCAATTTCTATCGGAAATTGTAGGTCCTCCTCCTCTAGCTTGCTGAAGAACTCCTTATTTCCTGTCATATGAAATGAAGGACCATAGTCTAGGTACCACTCACTCCCTCTTATTGTGATTTTCCATGCAGGAAATGAGGGTGAAATCCAACTCAAATTTTGATGTGAGAGCATATCCTCCTACTACTATTATAGGTTCCTTACTGGATTTCTTGTGTGGACACTTGGTTGCATAGTGTCCACACTCATGGTAGTGAAAGCATTTAATTTTACTGAGATATTTCTTATTGCCATGGTTATGGCTAGATTTTTCCTTGCCTTGGGCCTTCTTTCCTTTTCCCTCCAAAGCAAAGTTTTCTTCCTCATCAGTTTTGGATGTGACACCATCTCTAGTGTTTCTTCTAATCTCTTCTTGCACCAAATCAAACCACGGTCTCTCCCAATCTAGCAATGTGTCCCTTCTAATAACTGAATCCTGCTAGATGTGCCAGTACTTTGGAAAGCCAAGGAATGTTAAGCTCACAAGTTCAAATGATGACACATTTTATCCAACTCCTCTTATTCCATCTCTCACCTGAGTGAATCTGGATAGGTATTGAACAATGGTTTCATTTTTCTACATGTGATTATTCCTAAGTTTATCTTTCAATGCCAATTTCCTGGAATCACTACTACTTTCTAATAAATTTGTGAGGGTTTTACAAATTTCATAAGCAATCTACTTTCCATGCAAACAGGAAACCACATGATCTCTGAATCCATCCAGGATAATCCTCTTGCCTTTTTCAGTATATTTGTTCCACTAAGCCATTCATTGCACATCTGATGTTGTTGGTTTTGGAATATCAGTTTATTTGTACTCCAATACTCCATTGTCATCCAACACAGCTTCCATTATGTCTTTCCAATCAATGAAATTTGAAGTTCCCTCCAATGCATACTCAAGCCTCAATCCATAGAAAGACATTTTTCGAACACTGAAGAAAATTCATGCACCACAAATCTATTATTTGAAATTTATTTGAGAGGCGACCTAGTTTCTATGTAGTGTTCAATATCTCTGATACCATGTAGAAATAACTCAAAATTTTCAGCTGCTAATGAATTTAGACTGAAAAAAATAGACACAAATTTTTTCTACTCAATCTGTGGAAATGAATACATACAATAGAAACACATGCAACCACATGCAATCATTAAATCACAATGAACACATTATTTTTCCTAGGGTGCCCAACTAGAAAAACCCCTCCTCTAATTGTATTAAATCATACGATAATATGAATCTATTATAATGACTACTTCAATCCTTGAAGCTCAACCTACACTGTAATATTGATCTCATGCTCTCTGACCTGCTCTAACCAAAACTTAGTCAACATAGGCCTCAACCTTCCTCCTATTTCCTTATGCAATCCTTGAGGAAATTAACTCCTAGAAGATAGGGAAATTACCTATTTCCTTACACAAATCCTAGAGGAATTATTCACCTACTTCAATAAAAACCCTATACACTCAACTAGTATACAATTAATGATTACAATGTGCCTTTTCCTCCAACTCAACTAGGCAATTAAAATTTCATGCATGACTAGGGTTATTTTTAGTAAATTTATTAATTAACTGAGAGATTAGTCAGTTAAAAATAGTTAATACTACTCAAATGAACCCCTACTGACTCTATTCATGACTAAAGATTGCAAGTCGAAATTGTAGACTTGAAGTTGGGGGCCGAAGTTGAAGCTGGAAGTTGGTTGAAGAAGAATTGACCCTTGTTGACTTGGTTGATATTTGATCTATTGGAATAGATTATTGGAGGGCTGACGTGGTGCTTGGAGGAGGACTTGATCTAGGGTTTTGGGTCGTGGTTTTCTCATTTGAATCAGATTGTATAAGAAGAGAAGAGATTATTTCTGGGTTTTCCCCTTGGAGGGGTTTTTCCCTGGCTTGGAGCCTACTTTTGGTGTCCTTTATCTTTATTATTTTTGTTCTTGATAATTGTTTGATGAAAAGATATAATAAACAAATATAATAAGATAACTAAAGTTCACAATCAATTATTAAGGTTAAGGAGAACTGAATTAATAACTGACCCTAATAAATTCTTCAACAAACTGTTGGAATGTTGTGGGTGTTGGAGGTGCCCAAGGATATGTACGATACTCTATTATTGTTTGGAGTCCCATGGCTCTCAACTCTCCACTTGTGGGTGTCAATATGATCCTCTAAAATACTTGGGCTTCAGTTAAGTTTCCCAAACCATGGTTGTAGAACCACCTGACAATTACACACAATATCAAGTGCTAGCAACTAAATCATTAGGTACATTTAATCATTTTTTCATCTAAGTGAACCATGCTTGAAAGTAATGGGAAATTTGACATTTCAAGTAAGGCTCCCCTTCCAAAATTAAGGTTTTAAACTCATAATGGTGTTACCTCCCTAGGTGTGGTTAATAGGCCACTCTATCAGGTGTTTTCATCCCCTAAGGGGAAATGACATGTCCTTGGTCCACCCTTAATTTGATAGGTGTCATGTGAATAATGATGGATGAAAGGGGAGAAGAATTCATGGCCAAGTGTCATGGTCAAAGGGACTAGCTATGATGGGCTATTCATTATGAGTGTAGAGATGTGGGGAGGGAGCAATCATGTAAGCATGAGATACCAACTTGGCCTTTCTTTTTCCACCTCCCTTGTGCACCCTTTACTATTTCTTTATTTTTCTTTGTGTTATTGCTTGCAGCTCAAAGGCTTAGAACTCCCTTTGTATGATGTATAGTAGTTATTACCCCCTCAATGGTGATTCAACTCATTTCTCACCGAGGGTTGGGACATGCAAGGGTTCCTTCTCATAATATGAAGAGAAACATGTGCTTAGGAATGGCCATAATGAGTGAAGTAGATCTCATGCTAGGCTTTTTCCCATGTGCTAACATCTATGTCCCAACCATCTTTTGTATTTTGATCTCATTTAATTTTGGTTTATGTCCATCATATGTTTTTCCTTATTCTTTTAGTTGTATCAACCTCCCAAGGCCAAGTTATGATCCTTACCCAGGTATGAGGATGTATGGTGCCAACCCCAAAGAACCAATGGTTTGTTGAACCCCAAGAAGGGATGTGGAATATGGGGCTCGTAATGTAATATTGATAGTGGTAAATATGGAATAGGGAGAGATGGAACTACATTATCTCAATCAAGGTTTCCCAAGGAATTCCCCTCCTATACCCATTAGGCCATAAGGGAAGGTCCCACTAGATTAGGATGAAAGATTAACCCCCCATTTAAGGTAAGGGAACAAGATCATGGGAAAAACCCATCTTATTTCTAGGTCACCCCATAATCCATGTCAAGTGCCCAAAATAAAAACAAGCATAAGCACCCGGTTGCAAAATTAAAAAGGTACCTTTTGATTGGAAGCCCACCTTCCAAAATGTGCTCATACCAAGTAGGCAAGGAAACATATGACTAATGCAAGTGGCAGAGATATGAATGGCACATGATCATCATCGGCTACTAATGGATGTCAAGGGTTGTTGGTTGTCGGACGGAAGAGATTATGGGAGATATATTTCTCCTATGGGGTCACCGACTTTTTGTGGGTAACAGGTTTCTTGCAAGATTCGGTGAAAGTATGGGCAGTGGAACACCCTCAAAGTGTATGATTAGATTGGTGTTTATTGTAGTTTTTTGTTTTCAAGGTTCACAAACTTAAAATTTTATATTTTCTTGAAGTCATTGTTTTCCTAATCTAATCATAGTTTTGGACACACTTTGAGGAAATGTGCATGGGGTCCAAAGTTTAGCAAAATTCTAGAAATTATTTTTGGAAAATTATATTTTAGAAACTATTGTTTTTAACATTCTTAATTAGGTCCACTTGACCAAATGATTACATATTTGAAAACCAAATACTTTGTTTTGCTTGTAGCTTAAGTTTTAGTGAATTCCAAAATCGTGAATTTTGCTCTATTTTTAACATTGTTATTTTTAGCAAAGTGTTTGAATTCTTGAATACCCAATATGGCATCCAATGGTTGTGCTTGATTTCATGTCATTGTGGTCCCTTTAAAATTTAAAGGAACAAACATGTTTTGGCCACAATTAGAGAGTCGGGTGAGCAATTAGTCTTAGTATGTAGAAATTTTACTAGAGAGAAACACATTTACTAAGAAAAACATTAAACTAGAAACAAAACATAAAAACATAAATATAATGCAATGCACACAGTTTACCTTGGGAAAAACCCAACTCTCAGGAAAAACCCATCTAACGGAATTCCATTAGTCCCTTGGCAAAAACCAAGTCAAGTCGGCTAAGTGAGCCTTCACCGCTAACCTTGTCCCATTAAAATGAAGCCTTCCCAAGCCTTTTAAAGGCTTAATTACATGCATTCCATGGGGAAAAATCATGGGAAACCAAAAAAACATGGGCCCAAAACCACCACTACTAACCCATTCAACTTCAACTCTTTCCCCAAGTCAAGTTTACCTAACAACCCCCCTTTAAACCTTGGCTTGGGGTTTCCCTTGACCAAATCTAGCCAAACTAGCCATGTGAGTTAGCCCTACTCACTCTAGCCCTTACCCCCCTCAAAATTTAGACACAAGGTATATGTTAACTCGACATGCCCCATTTATGTTGGAAATACTGAGAGTAGGGTGAATCAATATTATCTTTCAACTAGTTAATTTTTAGCTTCATAGAACATTACTTAACATTAGCATCATATTAAAAACATAAATCAACGCCAGTCAACAATGCACAATATCAGAGACATTAGACAATATTTTTAAGTGTAAACCCTTCCAAGGGAAAAACCACCGAACGCTTCTTAATATAGGTCTTCAATAATTTACATCAATTAGGAAGCTCCAACTTCCAAATTTATCAGCTCCACTTGAGAGGATGCTCCAACACCCTGTTTACGAACTCCAATTGGGAGGACGCTCCAATGCCCTAGTTTATATGCTCCAAACTAAATGATGCTCCAACACCCTATTTACCAACTCCAACTAGAAGGAAGCTCAAATGCCCTAGATTTTACCAGCTCCTACTCTTGTGTAGGCTTCAACATGCCTTAGCACCACCATGTCACCCTAAAGTGTTCTCAGGCTCCAACTTAAAGGAGACTCCACTCTTCTGCCTTGCACCACCCAACCACCTTGAAAAATAATAGAAGGATGAAAATGAACTATGGGATTTCGTACCAAGGACAATGACCCTCTTACAAGGATATTCAATGATATCCTAAGAACTAGTCACAACTATTCGTATTTGAACTGTTGAAGAATACACAATAATGCCCAAGTTCAAACCAATTAAATTGTTGCCCTTAGGAAACACAACATATCTCAATTCAACTGCTACCCTTTTTTGATGACCTTTCCCTGAAGATATATTACCACTTAAGATAATTATAATTATTATTCATGTAGATGATGTCAGTTACATGGAGTTAATGAAAGATGTTTGAATATATGTTAATGCAAAGCAATTTCTAGGGTGTTTTCTACAACATAAATTTGCCTTTATTCCCTTTGTGTTTGATAGGATTCACAATATATATATATATATATATATATATATTATATATATATATATATATATATATTATATATATATATATATATATATATATATATATATATATATATATATAATGTTGTATTAACTTTTGATTCTGAGAGAATTTAAGCAAAGATCTACCTTTGAAACCAATGAAAGATCAAGGTGAATTGTTCCCACACAAAACTTTAGAACTGACCCTCAAATATGTCACCACAGACAAGTTACCTTAAAATGAAATAGAATCAAAACAATTCCTTGAAGATATTGAACATAACTCTGAAAATACGAGTTGAATTTATTTATGCAACTAAGTCTTGAATGATTCACTAAGTATGAATAACCTTATGCTACTAGTCATAAATATGATGGTAAAATTGGATCAGATGTGTGCCAAGGAATTCCCTACCATTGCATCAAAAAGGGTTCAGAAACTAGCCACGGATTTTGTCATCAATTGTCTTATTTGTAGTAGCACAAAATAAGGTGTCAAAATAGCATTGGATTAGGTTTGTTCATGCTTTAATCTTTGCCAACAGAAATATCCTTGAAATTTTGAATAGATCCACTTGGATTTGTCTATGAAAGTTCTAAGAGATTGCTTCAGATTTTATGACTTGAGGGACCTGAGGTACTAGAATAATTAAACCATTGAAGAACTTAAATTTCAAAAGGGCCAAAACAACTTGTGCACAAGAAACTTCAAGGATGATATGATCAATTCAAAAGGAAATCTTCCAGACCTCAACTTCTACTCAGAATAGCTTGATAATTAGTCCAAAATACCAAGGACTAGTTCTTCACAATCAAATTGAATTATCACCTTCTCCTTCGTCAGTCACAATGTCAATGTTTTAGATTCATATCAACATGAGTTTCCTTTCATAGGACATGACATAAAGTATGAGTGAACCCCTTAGCCTAAAACAATGACAAATTGTAAATCAATAAACTCTTCTAGGCATGTAGTATGCTTCAAGTAGACCTCAATCACACATGATCTATGAAACAAGCCTTGCTCTAGTTCTTATGCAAAAAGTCCCTTCGCGGTTTTTCACCAGTGCATAAATTACAAGCCCTAGTAGTTCTCGGATTCAACAAAAGTGTGACAATATAGGGCCCAGATGGGGTTAACATCACCTTTAAAAGTTACTTTAGGATTTTCCTTAATACAGACTGAAGACTTCAGACAAAATCACATTGTTTTCTGATGAAAGGAATACAAACAAGGCCTTAAAAAAACGTGTATTTTCTTCACCATATTTTAGCTCGGATATGGCATCGAAAATCATCACCAAATAGTTCTTACCGGCATTATATTAAACCCATATTGATCACAGGTGTAACAAGGTTTGTAGCCCACACAAAACAAAATTTTCCCACATATAACCCTCTAGAAATGAAGCCCTGAATCCCAAATAAAACAGGAATACTTCATGATCAACCTCCTAAACCCAAATAGATTCCAAAACCTCAGTAATTTGAGACTCCTTAAGATGATATGTTGTTCCATAGGGACAAGGTATTTCAGAGATAATTCCTTTTTTATTTGTGCAGAATATGTATCTCTTTGGAGGGCTAGTGTGCTTCTATTTAAAGAATATGAGAATATTTAGGAGGGGCAGCTGACTTGCCTTAGAGGGAAAGACAAATTTCAAAATTTTTGGAGCCAAAACCCCTTTTCCAGCTTGCACTTAAATTTGAATTTAAATTTAAATCCGTTCCATAAGGTAAATTTGTGCCATAATAGTATTTGATTTAACTTTTAATAAAATACCTTTCATCCTCGTGACCTTAACCAATGATAAACTGTCATATCCTCTCCTTTTGGGGATATTGACCACAACAAGGAGTTTTTGACCTTTAAAAGGGCATATCTTTCGAACCGTGAGGAGCTACAAGGCATGCCATATGCTATTAAAATCAACATGATGAGGACTATCAAATGATGATGGCCATGAGCCCAAGAGATTTTATTTTCCTTGTCATTTTGGTCAATGAAAGTAGGGATTCTAGGGTTGCTTGTCATTTGGAGCTTCAAATCGATGTAAACTAGATTAATATTAAGAGTGTTCAAGGACCCACATTAGCATCAATGACAACACCATTCAATAATATCTCCCTTTGTCATTGATGGAAACACACATACTCCACTATGAACACTGCTCCCCCTAACTCCATGCCTCTTATTTTCTTATCCTTATTTTTCTCCCCCTTTGACATCAATGGAAAAGGGTTACTTCCTCTGACAAAAATCCTTCCTCTGTGTATGACACGACTGTTATTATACAAATTATACATTATTATTATCATCCATTTTTAAGGTCACAGCCAAGCCAAACACCAAATTTGTGTATGAGACCCCGCGCAAAAGCCAGACACCAAATTTGTGTATGAGACCCCCGCGCAGTGATTTGACTACTAAGTCTACGAAGGCATACATACTCTACCCCCTCTCATTTTGAACCTATGACCTCTTAAGTGGAAACACATGCTCTTAACAATTAGACCCACTCAAGTTATATTGTGTCAATGATAAAATTTAAAATTTAAATCATATTAACAAAAAATATTATTTTTATTTTTACATGTTTATTTAATATAAATTATAAAATTACCATACAATCATACAATAAATACCTTACAATATATATAAAATGTATAAATTATTTCAAACAAATTTTAAATTTACATATATCAAAATACATTACTAAATATAAATTATTTTAATTCTATTCACTATTATTATTAAATAAATTATGTTTTACTTATTACTTCCTCTAAATATAAATTTAGGTAATAATAAAGAATTAGTAAATTATGTAATTATAAATAATTCGTAAATTATTACTATTTTGTGATTTATATATATCAACTGTACCAATTCTATTCATTTTATTGTTACTAAATTTAATATAATATATATATATAATAATATATAAATATATATATTCATTCTCTTAAGCCCTCCGATAAGAACAAGGACATGAACCAATTGGAAACTATAATGTGGTAAATAAAATGCGACCTACCGCCTATGATCTTTAAATTATCCAACAAAAGAAGCACACCTATCGACCGACCTGAGGTCATTATGCTTCTGTTTGCTTTTAAATATTGTCTCTTTAATTCACTGCGTTTCAGCTTGTTTTTTATAATAATGTTTTTCCGGGAGAACACATTCAAGTCAGAATGATGGGTGTGTAGCTTCGCTTTAAAATTATTTTACATACATCTTAATTTTTATCAAAGCAATCGAGTTATTTTATATTCATCATATTATTTTTTAAGGGAAGCCAGCAGGTTAATTAAGTTATTAATTTATTTTTATTTTTTGGGAAATGAACCTAAAAGAAATTTTCATATTTCTTAGATGGTACCGTCAATTTTGATTATGGGGCTTTGTTTGAGAATCAAATTTATGATTAGCAAAAATTATAATAATATCAAATAATTTTATATTTGGTTCTAAGCCATTTGAGTTAATTTTGAGGGTTAAAGTTGAATCTAAAATAGAAATGTGGTAAATTCAAAGTTAAATGTATAGTGGTGATATTGATTTTCGGTAAGAATAAAAGGTTTAGCAGTTTATAAGATATGGGAAATATAATACGACGTAAAACTATTAGTATGTGCCTGGCTAGGGACTATAGCAAATTACTAGTATATGCCTTGCTAGGGACTATAGCACTGGCCTCCAGCACCTCCAGGTCAAAGTTCGTTGAATTTCCATTTTTTTGCCAAGTTTTTGCAATTTCCTTGGGACTAAAGCTGAATCTAAAATAGCAATGTGGTAAATTCAAAGCTAAATGCATAGTGGTGACATTGATTTTCGGTAAGAATAAAAGGTTTAGCACTTTACAAGGTCAAAGTTTGTTGAATTTCCATTTTTTTGCCAAGTTTTTGCAATTTTAACCAATTTTTCGAGAAAATGTTGAATATTCCTATTTTTTTAAATGATTTTCTAATTTCTAGAAATCTTATTTCTAATTTTCCATTGGCTAAGAGAGTCTTGATGGGGCTTTTTTATTTTCTGTATTTGTTAGTGCATGACAAATTATTTAAAAAAATAGAAAACAACTAATATTGTAAGTGGTCATTTGGTCGATTAGTGCCATGACACTGTTACTGCCATGCCCACTGATGCAAAAACTAATATGGTTTCAAGTCCCTTACGTAGGTGAGGGGAGTTGGGCTCCATAACATGTGCAAAGTTTGGAGGTGCAGAGGAAGAAATGAGTGAGTGGAGGGGCGAAGGGGCTCCTCTGCACCTCCACACTATGCACAATGTATTAATGTTTCAGGTTATAAATGCTCGTATCAAAATCTTCCAAATCTAAGAGCCCTCTTCTATCATATTCTTTATCACCCAAGAATAAGCTTTGATCTGATATTAAATCTGCCAACATCGATCAATTATCATATTGTTTTTCTAGAAATTTTTACTTAGGAGTTTCAAGATTAAGAACCATGTTATGGCGATCTTAGCTATCGTCTCGTTTCTGGAAGCGATAGGTTCTTCTTCCTCCGCACTTTGCACAATGTTTTAAATGGAGATTCGTTCATCATTTTTAACTACAAGACGCATTTGACAAGTATTTGAAAATGTATGTATGATAATTTGCATATGTCCAGACATGAGCTTGTACTATTTCCCACAGACCAAGCAAAGCTAATGTAAGGTTTTTTGCATTCCTCAAGCTTCAACATGTGATACCCCATGTGCAAGGTGATGAAACCGAGTAATTGTGTGCCTCATTTCTATAAGTATTCGTTAAAACCCTTCGATATCTACATCATTCAAGGGCTAGAAACACCATCATTCTTGTCTCTCAAAATCACACAACTTTATTCCGCCCTCATTCCATCAAAACATCAATTAGAACTACCAATATAACATTTTGAAAATAGGAACATCACTAACTATTTCGACCATGTTTCAAACTGTAGAAATAGCTCAAAATTTGCAGTTGCTAATGAATTCAGACTAAAAACAATAGACACAAATTTCTTCTACTCAATCCGCAGAAAGGAAAACATGCAATAGAAACACATGCAACAACATGCAATCATTAAATCACAATGAACATAGTGTTTTCCTGGGGAACCCAATTTGGAAAAAACCCCTCCTCTATTTTGTATTAAATCATATGAGAATATGGATCTATTGCAATGACTGCTTCAATCCTTGAAGCTCACCCTGCACTACAATACTAATCTCCTGCTCTTTGGCTTGCACTGACTAACACTTAGACAAAATAGGCCTCAGCCTTCCTCCTATTTCCTTGCGCAATCCTTAAGGAAATTAGATCCTAGAAGATAGGGAAATTCCCTATTTCCTTAAGCATATCCTAGATGAATTGTTCACTTGCTCCAATGTAAAACCTACACACTCAACTAATATACAATTAATGATTACAATGTGCCTTTTCCTCCACCTCAACTAGGCAATTCAAATTTCATGTATGACTAGGGCTATTTTTAATAAATTGATCAGTTAACTAAGAGATCAATGAGTTAACAATAGTTACTACTACTCAACTGAACTCCTACTGACTCTATTCATGACTAGAGCTCAAATAATTGAGTTTCACTAACTATAACTCCACTAGATTACTAGATTTTAGCAATCAAGTCATGCACAACTCTAGAGTTTACTTCTAGCCTACAAACTCGAATTGATTGACTTCATTGAATGACTTGGCCATGTCACTCCTGCTAACTATAACTCATGTCATCCTACTGATGTGGAATTTTAAATTTCTCCATTTTACTAAGACATAAGTCAAATGAACCCTTTTCTTGCTACAATTTAACACTCCCTCTTAGCAAGAAAAGGATTTTGAACAACCCTATCCTGCTCCAGTGTAGGAATGTATTGTAACACAACTATAAGTCCCTCTCACTATTGTTATTGCTATTGCAACAACTACAACTAAGTGTTGAATAATCAAGGGGAAATTAGTCATAGTAGGATTCTTCTAGACTTGATAACAATTTGTGAAGCTCTTTAACAATTTATCTTGTTAGCTTAATATTCGTCTTATTATTATTAATGCATGTGTATTTACTTGATCAAACTGCTACCAAAAACATAAGAACAAGAACACAAGATGTTGGCTCTCTGCCAGGGCAAAACCTCTCTCTTTTAGAGAGGAAAACCCTTTCATAAGCTTCTCTTATTGAAGCTTCTTATTTATCAATGACAAACCCTAGACCCTTGACAATAATATCCTCCAAGCACAAGTCAAGTCCTTTCTTCTTTCGACACTTCGTTCCCGGGCACTTCGTCCTCCTTCTTTCAGCACTTCATTCTTCTTACAACTATTGATAGTCCTTGTTGCACTTTCTTTAGAAGAGACACTTATCCTTGATCTTTAGTGAGACCCTTTACTTGTGATGGTTCCTTCCTTCCTCTTAACCAACTGAGCTCCTTCTTCAAGGTGTAGTTGCAGACTTGATATGACTGTCCTACAACCCTAAATTCTCGCACGTGTGGGAGGTTTCCTTGAGTATTTGGTTCATTTCTTCTTCGATTGAGAGAGTCTCTTCTTTGCTCTAATGGGAGGCATTATAGGCCTAAGTTTCAAGCCCAAACAATGAGAAGTATAAGACTATTATGTTTCTACCACAAAGATGCCTCCTTTTCTCTCACTTTTCAATCTTGAAGAATTCACATAAGAGAAATCGGATTGGCGATCCATCTATTATAGCATCATAGTAACCAACATTGTTCATATCAAGGCCTTCATTAACAACTTTATCTCTCATAAGATCAGTGCACAATGTTTGCGAGACCAATGACTTGTAGACACCTTAGTCATTGTCTCTCAAGGTACATACCCACTCGTTGTTTAGTGAGTATGACCTTCTAAGACTATTCTTTTCTTGGGTTCCCACCCCTCAAATAATATCGTTCCTCTTGCTTACTCTTGTCTTGGATTCCCTACATATCCTCAAAGAGTATCAGATGTTAGATGATTACCCAATCCTCCCATTCTTTCTTCCCAAGTGAAGACAAGAATGTTGTGTCTATCTCTTCCTCTTAATTGAGGAAGACATGCCCAAGTTTCCTCTGACAAGGAACTTGCCCAAGAACCTTTGTAGTTGGGAACTTGTTAGAACTCCCTCTTAAATAAGGACTTGTCCATTCATCAGAAACTTCTTTTTCATGGGTCCTTCAGCTGCTTTATCTCCTTCTTTCCTTCGATATCATGAAGTCTTCGTTTGAACTTCTTCTTGGTAGGGCATCAACCATTGATCATTTTCCTTCCTGGTTTGTCATGTCATTGCTCCTTTCGTGGAAAGTGGCCTTCTTGATATATATCATGTCCTCTTGTCATTTTGCTATTGCTTTGTCATCTTGTCTATGCTTTGAAATACTTTTCACATGGATTCTTAGTTGTACTTGCTTGTTCCCATACTTTGATTTAGTAGCCCTTCCTGGCTTCATCCTGATATTTCTTCACCATCAAACGGTGCTTGTGTTGGATGGCTTATTCATCATGACATCTTTGTAGAGTTGAATCAGTTATCTGCACCTTACTATCTTCAAGGCATTCATAGGTGTCAAGGGTCCTTTGATCTTTTTCTTCCTTTGTCAAAGTTGTCATGCCTTATTTTGGGAGATGTTAATGAATCTTGTCACATAGTGATTCTTTGTGACCACAGTGTTCTTCACATGCTTGATCTCTTTCTTCATTTGCTTCTTCTTGGATTGATTAGTTAACCACCTTATACTCCTTATGATAGCACTTCTTCATGTTGACCTTTATATCACTATAGTACATGCCTTCAAGCATATCATTGGTGAAAGAGATCCTTTTATTCTTGATCATGCTTCTAGAAATTTTCCCATGACCCAATATATATGATGACATGACTTAAACGTTGATGCATACATACCTCATCTTGATTCTGATTTTATCATCTCGTCTTCATTTGATAGTTATCCTCAATTGGTTTAGCCTTTATTGCTTCATCTTCTCTTGTCTGCATATCATTCTTTTCTTGAATCCCATGAATGGGACTCCCAATGAGACATCTGCCTTTATGTATGAACCTTCTTCTAAGGATTCTATCATAGGATCTTGAAGACCCTTATCTTGTAAATGTTTCTTCCTTTTGATGATGGATGCTTTTTCAATCATGATCAATTATTCTTTCATCATGGATGAGGTTCTATAATAGGTATTCTCCTTCTACATGAATATCTTGAGTTCTATCTACACCATGCTCCTATATTCTAGAAGATATCTTTAACCATGCAATATATTCTATTTCTATATGCTCCTAGATTACTCAAAACTTTGAAATACGACTTTAAGTAAAGAGGTTGACTTAGTCATAGTAGAGATCTGGAGGATCTTTCTTTTTCTAATTCTTGTCTTCTTCTTTCACTTCTTGAGTTACATGAGCTTCTTCCCTTTTTGTCTTCTTGTTGTTGTCCTTCTTAAGTTTAGGACAATCCCTTTTGTAATGTCCATATTCTTGGCATCCAAAGAATTGGACTTTGGACATATCTCTATTACTTGATCTTCGTGGACCAAATTTCCAAAATTTCCCTTTCTCTTGGCCATGGTAGCAAATACTTGCTCCTTTGATCCCACCTCATCTTTTGCTTTGAGTCAATTTTCCTCTATCTTGCATAGAGACCATAGTTCACTTAGTGGGGTAGCTTCCTTCTTAGAATATATGCTTGATGTGAAGTTACCCCAATCCTCAGGGAGAGAATTGAGTACTACATTTGTCATTTCTCTGTTAGATATTACTTCTCCTAGCTCTTGAAGTTGATCCCTCATTTAAGAGATATTCATGAATTAGGGAGCTATTCCTTCCTTTGACATCTTCATCTTGTACAACTCATTTCGTAGAGATATCACTTCTCGAGTTGTGCTTACCGAGAATAGCTCTATTATCTTGTCATAGATTTCTTTGATGTTTCAAATTTGGAGACATAATGAATGAGAGAATCCTTGATAGATTCTATTAGAATCCTTTGAGATCTTGTCTCATCCTTATTGTACTTGGTTAAGGCTTGAGTTTGTTCCTTAGCAGGGATAGTGATATTCCCTTTGATGTGATCTAGAAGTTCATTCTCTTTGAGAAGTAAATCAGTTCTCTTTTTCCATTCAAGGAAGTTATTGGTCCCAACCAATTTGTTGTTTTCCTTGCAAAAAGACATTGATGTATATTCAAAAGGGGACATATACCGACTTGATAGAGTTTGAGATGTAGTGGGTTTGCTTTCTTATTGAATACTTGATGGCTTTCCTTCCTTCGATCTTGATGTTCTTCAAGTTGCTTTCTCAAAATGGACTTGCTTGATGATGATATTTTCTTGATGACTTGAATTGTAGTGATTTTTCCTTTGAAGATGGTGTATCTTGATGTAGGTCCCTCTTATATTTTCTCTTGTTGTAGGTGCCTTTATACAAGGATTTTCTTCTTTCTTAGTAGCCTTCTTTGATGGATAGTAGATAGTAGACCTTCTTATCCTTGATGTCTTTGAGACTTATTGGCTTGATGCTTCAACCTTATAGTTGTTCTTGAGGTGTTCTCCCTTGATGAGTCACTTATGAGTGTTCTTGAGATGCTCTTTCCTTTATGTGTCACCTTAGCTTTGATTCCATTTTGAAGAATCAAGGGCAAAGAAGTCATAGTAGGATTCTTATAGACTTGAAAACAATTTGTGAAGCTCTTTTACAGTTTATCTTGTTAGCTTAATATTCTTCTTCTTATTATTAATTCATGTGTGTTTACTTAATCAAATTGCTACCAAAAACATAATAACAAGAACACAAGATGTTGGCTCTCTGCCAGGGAAAACCTCTCTCTCTTAGAGAGGAAAACCCTTCCGTAAGTTTCTCTTATTGAAGATTCTTATTGATCAATGCCAAACCCTAGACTCTTGACACGAATATCCTGCAAGCACAAGGCAAGTCGATTCTTCTTTTGGCACTTTGTCCTTCTTCTTTCGGCGCTTCCTTCTTCTTACAATTGTTGATAGTCCTTATTTCACTTGCTCTAGAAGAGACACTTATCATTTATCTTTAGTGATACCCTTTACTTGTGATGATCCCTTCCTTCCTCTTGACCAACCGAGCTCCTTCTTCAAGGTGTAGTTGTAGACTTGATATGGCTGTCCTAAATCCCTAAATTCTCGCACGTTTAGGAGGTTTCCTTGAGTATTTGGTTCCTTTATTATTTGATTGAGATAGTATCTTCTTGGCTCTAGTGGGAGGCCTTATAGGCCTAAGTTTCAAGCCAAAACAATGAGAAGTATGAGATTGTTACATTTTTGATGTTATGACCACAGAGCTACCTCCTTTTCTCACATTGTGACTGCGTTTTACCCTAGAAACAATCCTCCAACCTTCAGTGATGACTTTTCCTTCTTCGTTGCACTAGAGGCTCCTTATACTCGTCCTTTTTCACCTTTTTCTCTGTCTTCCTTACTCTTTGATTTCATAGGGGGATTGCTTGAGATTTTAGGGAGTGGACAACCTCTATATATAGAGGATTATCCCTCCTTTAGGCTGACTTGAGGCCAACCTGAGGACAATAGGCTGATTTGAGTTTTCTTCATTGTCTTTTATCCTTCTGGTGATGTCGTTGCATGGAGGGGACTTGACTTTGCTTGGAGGGATTTCCTTTTACTCTTATACAAATATATACATGTGTAACATGCCCTTAAGGGTCTTCAACATTTTCTTTTGTCTCTTTGACTCACTTATAGCACTTCAACATGTGCTAGACCTATTTAATGAGCAAGAAAATCGTTGATAAATATAACAAAAATAATATTTCTTTTCTTGAATAAATACAAATATCAAAAGTACATTTATGAAGACTGAACCTAGTTATACTTTCTTCAACACTAAGAGCATCCAAAAATACTTAATCAATTGCATCCCTGAGTTTCAATTGTCTCCCGAGTCCCTAACTACTACTAGCCTCTACAACTATCGCTAAAGATATGACTGCATCAACTGACATTGATATTTCTGCTATTGACTATTGTGGGCCCCTATAGCAAGGGTAATGATCCACGAAAATAGTATACTGCAATTGTTACTGCTCTCCTATGGACCCTACCCAAATCTTTGTAACTCTGTGAGTAAGGCTATACATCGCCCCACCTCACTCCTGGAGGTATAATTGCATGCATGGAAAAATATACCTCTATCTTGTAGATATTTTTAACTTGAACACCATTTTGTTTTATTTGTTCAGTAGCAACATGCTTCAAATAAGACTTCCCTCTATTGAACACCACATCATATCCTTTGCCTTCAAGGATAGCTACAGAAAATAAAATTTTCTCATTCCTTAGGTGGAGATGGGACCCTAACTCCCTCTTAAAGGTGACAGTGCCAATCCATTTTGTACTATATCTCCCATCATCTCCAATTTCTATGGGAAATTGTAGGTCCTTCTCCTCTACCCTACTGAAGAACTTCTTATTTTCTATCATATGAAATGAAGTGTCATAGTCTAGGTACCAATCACTCCCTCTTACTGTGCTTTCGATACAAGCAATGAGGGTGAAATCCAACTCAAATTTTCATGTGAGAGAATCTCCTCCTGCTACTGCTATATGTTCCTTACTGGATTTCTTGTGTGGACACTTGGTTGCATAGTGTCACACTCATGGCAATGAAAGAATTTAATTTTACTGAGATATTTCTTCTTGCCATGGTTATGGCTAGATTTTTCCTTTCCTTGGGCCTTCTTTCCCTTGGCTTTCTTTCCTTTTCCTAACAAATAAAAGTTTTCTTCCTCGTCGATTTTGGATGTGACACCATCTCTGGTGTTTCTTCTAATCACTTCTTGCACCAAATCAAACAATGGTCTCTCCCAATCTGGGATCATGTCTCTTCCAATAATTGAAACTTGACAGTTGTGCCAGGATTTTGGAAATCTAAGGAATGCTAAGCTCACAAGTTCAAATGATGACACATTTTCTCCAAATCCACCAAGTCCATCTCTCACCTGAGTGAATTTGGATAGGTATTGAACAATGTTTTCATTTTTATGCATTCGATTATTCTTGAGTTTATCTTTCAATGCCAATTTCCTGGCATCACTACTACTTTCTAATAAATTTGTGAGGGTTTTACACATTGCATAAGCAATCTACTTCCATGCAAACTCGAAACCACATGGTCTTTGACTCCCTCCAGGATAATCCTCTTGGCTTTTGCAATATATTTGTTCCACTCAACCATTCGTTGTGCATCTGAAGTTGTTGGTTTTGGAATATCAGTTTATGCGTACTCCAATACTCCATTGTCATCCAACACAACTTCCATTTTGTCTTTCCAATCAATGAAATTTGAATTTCCCTCCAATGCATACTTAAGCATCAATCCATAGAAAGACATTTTTCTTACACTAAAGAAAATTCATGCACCACAAATTTGTTATTTTAAATTTATTTGAGAGGTGATCATGAACCTAGCTTCTATGTAGTTTTCAATATGACTAATACCATGTAGAAATCACTCAAATTTTCAGTTGCTAATGAATTTAGACTGAAAACAATAGATACAAATTTGTTCTACTCAATCTGCGGAAAGGAATACATACAATAGAAACACATGCAACCACATGCAATCATTAAATCACAATGAACACAATATTTTTCCTAGGGAACCCAACTGGGAAAAGCCCGTCCTATGTTTTGTATTAAATCATATGATAATGTGGATCTATTACAATGACTACTTCAATCCTTGAAGCTCAACCTATACTACAATATTGATCTCGTGTTGTCTGACCTGCTCTGACCAAAACTTAGTCAACATAGGCCTTAACCTTCCTCCTATTTAGTTGTGCAATCCTTGAGGAAATTAGATCCTAGAAGATAAGGAAATTACTTATTTCCTTGCGCAAATACTAGAGTAATTATTCACCTACTCCAATTCAAAACCTGTACACTCAACTAGTATACAATTAATGATTACAATGTGCCTTTCCAACTCAACTAGGAAATTCAAATTACATGCATGACTAGGGTTACTTTTAAGTAAATTTATTAGTTAATTGAGAGATCAGTCAGTTAAAAATAGTTACTACCACTCAACTGAACCCCTACTGACTCTATTCATGACTAAATATTGCAAGTCGAAATTGTAGACTTGAAGTTCGGGGCTGAAGTTCAAGCTAGAAGTTGATTGAACAAGAACTGGCCATTTTTTACTTCGTTGATATTTGATCTATTGGAATATATTCTTGGAGGGATGACGTGGTGCTTGGAGGAGGACTTGATCTAGGTTTTTGGGTCATGGTTTTCTCATTTGAAGTGAATTCTACAAGAAGAGAAGAGATTATTTCTGGGTTTTCCCCTTAGAAGGGTTTTTCCCTGGCTTAGAGCATACTTTTGGTATCCTTTATTTTATTATTTTTTTTCTTGATAATTGTTTGATGAAAAGATATAATAAACAAACATAAGAAAATAACTAAAGTTCACAATCAATTATTAAGGTTAAGAAGAATTGAATTAATAACCTACCCTACTACATTCTCCAACAAATTGTTGGAATGTTGTGGGTGCTGGAGGTGCCCAAGGATATGTACGACACTCTATTATTGTTTGGAGTCCCATGGCTCTCAACTCTCCACTTGTGGGTGTCAATATGATCCTCTAAAATACTTGGGCTTCAGTTAAGTTTCCCAATCCATGGTTGTAGAACCACCTGACAATTACACACAATATCAAGTGCTAGCAACTAAATCATTAGGTACATTTAATTTTTTTTCATTTAAGTGAACCATGCTTGAAAGTAATGGGAAATTTGACTCTTCAAGTAAGGCTCCCATTCCAAAGTTAAGGTTTTAAACTCGTAATGGTGTTACCTCCCTAGGTAGGAGTGGTTAATAGGCCACCCTATCAGGTGTTTTCATCCCCTAAGGGGAAACGACATGTCCTTGGTCCACCCTTCAATTGATAGGTGTCATGTGAATAATGATGGATGAAAGGGGAGAAGAATTCATGGCCAAGTGTCATGGTCAAAGGGAATAGCTATGATGGGCTCCTCATTATGAGTGTAGAGATGTGGGGAGGGAGAAATCATGTAAGCATGAGCTACCAACTTGGCCTTTCTTTCTCCACCTCTCTTGTGCACCCTTTACTTTTTCTTTGTATTATTTCTTGTAGCTCAAAGGCTTAGAGCTTCCTTTGTATGATGTATAGTAGTTATTACCCCCTCAATGGTGAGACAACTCATTTCTCACCAAGGATTAGGACATGCAAGGGTTCCTTCTCATAATATGAAGACAAACATGTGCTTAGGAATGGTCATAATGAGTGAAGTAGATCTCATGCTAGGCTTTTTCCCATGTGCTAACATGTATGTCCCAACCATATTTTGCATTTTGATCTTATTTAATTTGGTTTATGTCCATCATATGTTTTTTCCTTATTCTTTTAGTTATATCAACCTCCCATGGCCAAGTTCTGATCCTTACCCAAGTATGAGGATGTATGTTGCCAATTCACAAAGAACCAATGCTCAGTTGAACTCGAAGAAGGGAGGCGGAATATGGGGCTCGTAATGTAAGACTGATAGTGGTAAGTATGTAATAGGGAGAGATGGGACTACATTATCTCAATTAGGGTTTCCCAAGCAATGCCCCTCCTATACCCATTGGGCCATTAGGGGAGGTCCCACTGGATTAGGATGAAAGATTAACGCCCTATTTAAGGTAAGGGAACAAGATCATGTAAAAAACCCCTCTTACTTCCAGGTTACCCCATAATCCATGTCAAGTGCCCAAAATAAAAACAAGCATAAGCACCTGATTGCCCAATTTAAAAAGTACCTTTTGATTGGAAGCCAACCTTCCAAAATGTTCTCTTATCAAGTAGTTGAGGAAACATATGGCTAATGCAAGTGGCAGAGATATGAATGGCACATGATCATCATCAGCTACTAAAGGATGTCAGGGGTTGTTGGTTGTCGAATAGAAGAGATGATGGGAGATAAATTTCTCCTATGGGCTGACCAACTTTTAGTGGGTAACAGGTTTCTTGCAAGATTCAGAGAAATTATGGATGGTGGAATACCCTAAAAGTGTATGATTAGATTGGTGTTTATTGTAGTTTTTTGTTTTCAAGGTTCACAAACTTGAAATTTTGTGTTTTCTGGAAGTCATTGTTTTCCTAATCTAATCATAGTTTTGGACACACTTTGAGGAAATGTGCATGGGGTCCAAAGTTTAGCAAAATTATAGAAATTATTTTTTGAGGATTATATTTTAGAAACTATTGTTTTTAACATTCTTAATTTGGTCCACTTGACCAAATGATTACATATTTGAAAACCTAATACTTTGTTTTTCCTACAGCCCAAGTTTTAGTGAATTCCAAAATCATGAATTTTGGTCCATATTTAACATTGTTATTTTCAGCAAGGTGATGGAATTCTTGAATACCCAATATGGCATTCAATGGTTGTGCTTGATTTGATGTCATCGTGGTCCTTTTGAAATTTAAAGGACCAAATATGTTTTGGCCATAATTAGAGAGTTGGGTGAGCGATTAGTCTTAGTATGTAGAAATTTTACTAGAGAGAAACATATTTACTAAGAGAAACATTAAACTAGCAACAAAACATAAAAACATAAATATAATGCAATGCACGCAGTTTACCTTGGGAAAACCCCAACTCTCAGGAAAAACCCAGCTAATAGAATTCCATTAATCCCTTGGCCAAAACCAAGTCAATTCGGCCAAGTGAGCCTTCACCACTCACCTTGTCCCATTAAAATGAAGCCTTCCCAAGCCTTTTAAAGTTTGCATTACATGAATTCCACAGGGGAAAATCATGGAAAACCAAAAAAACATGGGCCCAAAACCACTACTACTGACCCATTCAACTTCAAATCTTTCCCCAAGTCAAGTTTAGCTAACAACCCCCCTTTAAACCTTGGCTTGGGGTTTCCCTTGACCAAATCTGACCAAACTAGCCATGTGAGTTAGCCCTACTCACTCTATCCCTTACCCCCCTCAAAATTTAGACCCAAGGTATATGTTAACTTGACATTCCCCATTTATGTTGGAAATATTGAGAGCGGGGTGAATCAATATTATCTTTCAATTAGTTAATTTTTAGCTTCATAGAGAATTACTTAACATTAGCATCATATTAAAAGCATAAATCAACACCATTCAACAATGCACAATATTAGATACATTAGACAAAATATTTTTAGGTGTAAACCCTTCCAAGAGAAAAACCATCGAACGCTTCTTAATATAAGTCTTCAATAATTTACATCAATTAGGAAGCTCCAACTTCCAAATTTATCAGCTCCAATTGAGAGGATGCTCCAACACCCTATTTACCAACTCCAATTGGGAGGATGCTCAAAAGCCCTAGTTTACATGCTCCAAACTAAAGGATGCTCCAACACCCTATTTACCAGCTCCAACTAGAAGGAAGCTCCAATGCCCTAGATTTTACCAACTCCTACTCTTGTGCAGGCTTCAACGTGCCCTAGCACAACAATGTCACCCTAAAGTGTTCTTAGGCTCCAACCTAAAGGAGACTCCGCTCTCCTGGTTTGCACCACCGTGAAAAATAATAGAAGGGTGAGAATGGGATTTCGTACTAGGGACAATGACCCACTTACAAGGATCTTCAATGATATCCCAAGAACCAGTCACAACTATCCATATTTGAACTGTTGAAGAATACACAATAATGCCCAACTTCAAACCAAATAAATTGTTTCTCTCAGGAAACACAACATACCTCAATTCAACTGCTACCCTTTGTTGATGACTTTTCCCTAAAGATGTATTACCACTTAAGATAATTATAATTATTATTCATGTAGATGATGTCAGTTACATGGAGTTAATGAAAGATGTTTGAATATATGTTAATGCAAAGAAATTTCTAGGGTGCTTTCTACAACACAAATTTTCCTTTATTCCCTTTGTGTCTAATAGGATATATATATGTATATACATTGATGTATTAAATTTTGATTCTGAGAGAATTTAAGCGGAGATCTACCTTTGAAACCAATGAAAGATCAAGGTGAATTGTTACGACACAAAACTTTAGCACTGACCCTCAAATGTGTCACCACAGACAAGTTACCTTAAAACACAATAGACTCAAAACAGTTCCTTGAAGATATTGAACATAACTCTGAAATACGAGTTGAACTTATCTATGCAACTAATTCTTGAATGATTCACTAAGTATGAATAACCTTATGCTACTAGTCATATATATGATGATAAAATTGGATTAGATGTGTGCCAAGGAATTCCCTACCATTGGGTTGAAAAGGGTTCAGTTACTGGCCACGAGTTTTGTCATCAATTGTTTGATTTGTAGTAGGACAAAATAAGGTGTCAAAATAGCTTTGGATTAGGTTTTTTCATGCTTGAATCCTTGCCAACAGAAATATCCTTGAAAGGCTGAATAGAACCACTTGGATTTGTCTATGAAAGTACTAAGAGCTTGCTTCAAATTTTATGACTTGAGGGACCTGAGGTACTAGAATCATTAAGCCACTGAAGCACTCAAATTTCAATAGGGCCAAAAAAGCTTGTGAACAAGAAACTTCAAGGATGATATGATCAATTCAAAAGGAAATATTCCAAACCTCAACTTCTACTTAGAATAGCTTGATAATTAGTGCAAAATACCAGGGACTAGTTCTTCACAACCAAATTGAATTATCACCTTCTCCTTCGTTGGTCACAGTGTTAATGTTTTAGATGCATATCAACATGAGTGTCCTTTCATAGGATATGACATAAAGTATGAGTGAAACCCTTAGCCCAAAACAATGAAAAATTGCAAATCAATAAACTCTTATAGGCATGTAGTATGCTTCAAGTAGACCTCAATCACACACGATCTAGGACACAAGCCTTGCTCTAGTTCTTATGCAAAAAGTACCTTCACAATTTTTCACCAGTGCACAAATTATAAGCCCTAGTAGGTCTCGGATTCAACAAAAGTGTGTCAATATAGGGCTCGGATGGGGCTAAAATAAGCTTTAAAAGTTACTTTAGGATTTTCCTTAATACAGAGCGAAGACCTAAGACAAAATCACACTTCTTTCTGATGAAAGGAAGACAAACAAGGCCTTAGAAAGATGCGTATTTTCTTCAACATATTTTATCTCGGATATGGCATCGAAAATAATCACTAAATAGTTCTTGCTGACCTTATATTGAACCTATATTGATCACAGGTGTAACAAGGTTTGTAGCCCACAAAAAAAAAATCCCACATATAACCCTCCAGAAATGAAGCCCTGAATCCAAAATAAAACAAGAATACTTCATGATCAACCTCCTAAACCCAAATAGATTCCAAAACCTTGGTAATTTGAGCCTCTTCAAGATGATACGTTGTTCCATAGGGACAAGGTATTTCAGAGATAATTCCTTTTTTTATTTGTGTAGAATATGTGTCTCTTTGGAGGGCTAGTGTGTTTCTATTTATAGAATCCGAGAATCTTTAGGAGGGGCAGTTGACTTGCCTTGGAGGGAAAGACAAATTTCAAAATTTCAAACTTTTTGGAGCCGAAACCCCTTTGCCAGCTTGCACTTAAATTTGAATTTAAATTTAAAAACCTTCCATAAGGTAAATCTGTGCCATAATAGTATTTGATTTAACTTCTAATAAAATATATTTCATCCTCGTGACCTTAACCAATGATAAACTACCACATCCTCTCCTTTTGGGGATATTGACCACAACAAGGGGGTTTTGACCTTTTGAAGGACGTATCCTTCGAATAGTGAGGAGATACAAGGCATGCCATATCCCGTTGGAATTGACATGACGAGGACTATCAAATGATGATCGCCATGAGCCCAAGAGATTTTATTTTCCTTGACATTTTGGTCAATGAAGGTAGGGATTCTAGCGTTTCTTGTCATTTGGAGCTTCCAGTCGATGTAAACTAGACTAATATTAAGAGTGTTCAAGGGCCGACATTAGCATCAATGGAAGCACCATTCAATAATATCTCCCTTTGTCATTGATGGAAACACACATACTTCCCCTGTGAATACTACTCCCCCTAACTCCATGCCTCTAATCTTCTTATCCTTATTTTTCTCCCCCTTTGACACCAATGGAAAAGGGTTACTCCATATGACAAAAATCCTTCCTTTGTCTTCCTGCAATATTCGTTTCTTTCTTTGATTGCTTCTCCCCTTAAAAACCTATACTTCTCATGGCTTGGCACAACTGACCTTTTGCAATCCTGCTTCTTCACAAATCTAACCACAATGTTGAATACTACTATGACTTCTTCATATCTACCATCTGTCAAATTTTCAAAGGATAGATATTTAAAAATGAAACCACTACTACATAGACTCCCCCTCTTCAACATTCACAGAATATGGACTCATCAAGCTCGATCGTTTAGAATGATACATGAATTTTTGTTGCTTTAGGATCATCATCCCGAATCTTGATTTCTTCTTCACATGTAGATTCATCATGGTCTTGTTTCTTTTCAACTCTCGAAAGCATCGTCTTTGGGATTTCTTCATTTACATGTTCTTCTTGTTCTTGTTTTCTTTTCCAGACATTATTATTCCTGAAATTGGTGTTTTCTCTCATGGAATACTTCATCATGCTTTTGCAGTCACAAGCCACATGTCCATAGTTGTGGCATTTAAATCATTCTACATGATACCTGAATGATGGTGCAATTGGATATTTTCCTTGTGTTCTTGCGAACTTGATTCTAGGACTTTGATAGTCATTCTTGTCATAAGCTCTGAAATCCCTAACAATGTTCCCAAAGTTAGTACATGAATAAAAATATCCAAGAAATATGATAGAGTACTTGGAGTGGTGTTGCTCTTTTGTAAGCTTCATATTCTACTACGAGTTGTTGGTTTCGATTCCTTTGATTCTCTTTTGAGGGTATGTGGTATTCATTTCGAATGGAACCCTTGATGACATTGCAAAACTTTTATGCTTTACTTCTTTTCCTGTTATCATGGATATTGAGCCCTTCTCAAAATGAAGGGTTTGTAGCCTAGTCTAGTTTTACCATCACATGGTCTTTGACTGCTAATGATCTCATCCAATACTTTGGAGATTTTTGCAAAGTTTTATTTGGACATTCCTTTTCTTCACTTCCTTTCGTAGACAGACTATTTTTGCTTCCAAACCCTCCTTTGACTTGATGCTATATTCCAACTCCTTCTTGAGTGATTCTTTGACTTTCTTCACCTTTTCCAACTGCACTTTGAGACTAATGATAATATTTTATGACTCTTCCATCGTTTTGTTGAGACCTTTAGCATGCTTCTTTACTTTACCTAATATGACTTCCAATGTCTCAACATTTCTTCTTTCCACGTTAAGGTCTTTTAGGGTGTTGATAAGTTCTCTTTCAAGATCAACCTCGCTTTCTTCTTCTTCATCTTATTCTTATGCTTCAGGAGATTCTTTTTGGTTATCATTTTCCTTGAATTTTACTCTTCCTATTTCATTTTCACTGTCACTATCACTCTCTTTTTTATCAAGAGCTATCTTCCTTTGAGGAGAAATTTTTGTTGAAGCTTTTCTTTTTACCTTGCTTCTTTTATCCTCTTTGACTCTTCTTTACTTTCCTAGGAGCCTTTTCTTCACCATCATTATCTGAACTTTTTGCATAAGGGAATTTTGAAGTAAAATTACCAACTTCATCACAATTGAAACACTTCAAGGGAATCTTAACTTTGCACTTGTCGGTTACCCTCTTCAATTTCCTCACAAAATTTTTGATTTCTTCATCTGACACTTCACTACAGCTGCAATTGGGATTTGGATTAGGTTGTTGTTTTTTTTCCTTGCCTTCTTAGACGTCGTAAAATATGCTTCTCTTTTGGATGAGTTTTCCTGCTCTTTTCTCATTTCATAAGTTGTAAGCATTTCATGGAGCTTGTCTAAGTTGACATTCTCTAAATCTGATATTTATTCTAATAGAGAGACTTTGGCATCGAATCTCATTGGGAGAGTTCTTAGTATCTTTCAGACAATCACTTTTTTTTCAATTGGTTCTCCCAATCCTTCTATGGTATTTACTACTTCATCAGCCTGGAGAAAATAAACTACAATATTTTCATCTCCATTCATTCTTATCTGCTCAAATTTCCCTCTAAAAGTCTGAAGTTTGGCTTCCTTGACCTTTTTCCCCTTCCTATATCTTTTGGAGCCTATCCCAAACATATTTCTTTGATTTTCATTCCATCACTTTGACATATACTGACTTTGTTAAACCATTCAAAATAATACTCATAGCTTTAGCATTACTGTCATAAAGCCTTAATTGCATCATTTCTTGGAGGAGTAGGGTGTTTTGTATATCTAGTCATTATAGAGTGACAATCATCATATCCCTATGCTTGCACATATTATTTCATCCTTCCACTCCAAAGAACATAGTTTTGTCTATTAAACATTGGAACTCCAATCCTTGTGCACTCCATGATCTCCCTTCCAATGGTTAAATTGCTTGTGAAGGAACCTACTCTGATACCAATTGTTGAAAATACTAAAAGGGGGTGAATTAGTATTTCCTTTCAATTAGTTAATTTTTAACTTCATATAGAATTACTTAACAATGGCATCATATTAAAAACATAAATCAACACCATTCGACAATGCACAACATCAGAGACAGTAAACACAATCTTTTTAGGTGGAAACCCTTCTGGGAGAAAAACCATTGAACGCTTTTTAATATAGGTCTTCAATAATTTACATCAATTAGGAAGCTCCAACTTCCAAATTTATTAGCTCCAACTGAAAAGATGTTCTAACACCTTGTTTATCAACTCCAATTTGAACGGTGCTCCAATGCCCTAGTTTATAGGCTCCAACCTAAAGGATGTTGCAACACCTTGTTTACCAACTCCAACTTGAAGGACTCTCCAATGCCTTGTCTTTTACCATCTCCTACTGGAATGATCCTCCAATGTCACGTGCAAGCTTCAACCTTCCCTAACACCACCTTGCCGCCCTGAAGTGTTCTCGGGCTCCAACTTGAAGGAGACTCCACTCTCCTGCCTTGCACCACCTAACTACCTTGAAAATTAGTAGAAGAATGAATATAAACTACAGGCTCTTGAACCAGGGGCAATGACCCACTTACAAGGATATTCAATGATATCCCAAGAACCAATCACAAATATTTAGATTCAAATTGTTGAAGAATACACAATAACGTTGGACTTCAAACCAATTTATTACCACTTTAGACCAATGCATATGACTTTTCCCTAAAGATGTATTACCTCTTTAGATCAATGTCATTATATGCATGTAGGTGATGTCAGTTACATGAAGTCTCTGAAATATGTCTAAATATATGTTAATGCAAAGAAATTCCCAGGGTGCCTCCTAACTTTCGATTCTGAGAGAATATAAGCAAAGACCTACCATTGAAACCAATGAAAGATCAAGGAAAATTGTTCCTACACAAAACTTTAGAACTAACCCTCAAATTTGTCACCATACACAAGTTATCTTAAAATGCAATAGACTCGAAATGAGTTCCTTAAATATATTGAACATACCTCTAAAAATATGAGTTGAACTTATATTTGCAATTGAGTCTTGAATGATTCACTAAGTATGAATAACCTTCTACTATTAGCCGTAAATCAGATAGTAAAATTGGTTCAGATGTGTGCCAAGGAATGCCCTACCACTAGGCCAAAAAGGGTACAGTTATTGGCCACAAATTTTGTTATCAATTGTCTGATCTGTAGTAGCACACAATAAGGTGTCAAAAAAGCTTTGGATAAGGTTCTTTCATGCTTGAATCCTTGCCAACAAAAATCTCCTTGAAAGGTTGAATAGATCCACTTCGATTTGACTATGAAAGTACTCATAATTTGCTTCACATTTTGTGACTTAAGGGAGTTGATGTACTAGAATCATTAAGCCACTAAAGTACTCAGATTTCCACAAGGCTGAAACCACTTATGCATAAAAACTTCAAGGATGATATGATCAATTCAAAAGGAAATATTCCATACCTCAACTTCTCCTTAGAATAGCTTGATAATTAGTCCAAAATACTAGGGAATAGTTCTCCACAACCAAACTAAATAACATTCTCCTTCGTCGGTCACAGTGTCAATGTTTTAGATGCATATCAACATTAATTGCCCTTCATAGGATATGATATAAATTCTCAGTGAATCCCTTAGCCCAAAACAATGACAAATTGTAGATCAATGAACTCTTCTAGGCCTGTAGTATGCTTCAAGTAGACCTCAACCACACACGATTTAGGAAACAATCTTTGCTCCAATTCTTACAAAAAAAGGCCCTTCAATATTTGTCGCCAGTGCACAAATTACAAGCCCTAGTATTTCTCTAATACAGAGCCAAGACTTCAGACAAAATCACACTCCATAGGGCTGAAAGGAAGAAAAACAGGATCTTAGAGAGATGTGGATTTGCTTTAGCATGCCTTAGCTCAGATATAGCACCGAAAGTGAACACCAAATAGTTCTGACTAGCCTCAGATTGAACTCGAATTGGTCACATATGTAACAAGGTTTGGAGCCAACAAAAAACAAAATTGTCCCACAGATAGCCCTTCAAAAATGAAGCCCTAAATCTCAAAGAAAACAAGAATACTTCATGATCAACCTCTTGAACCTCTAGCGAATAAGAAACATATGCCAAAACCTCAGTAATTTGAGCCTCCTTAAGATGATACTTTGCTCTACAAGGCCAAGGTATTTTAGAGATAATTCCTTTTTTATTTGTACAAAAGATGTGTCTCTGTGGAGAGCTAATGTGCCTCTATCAAATCTGAGAACCTTTAGGAGGGGCAGTTGACTTGCCTTGGAGGTAAAGATAGATTTTGAAATTTCAAAAATTTTGGAGGCAAAACCCCTTTGCCAATTTGCACTTAAATTTGAATTTAAATTTAAAAACCCTCCATAAGGTAAATTCATGCCATAGTAGTATTTGATTTAACTTTTAATAAAATACCTTTTATCCTCATGACCTTAACCAATGATAAACTGCCACATCATCTCCTTTTGGGGATATTGATGACAACAAGGAGGGTTTGAATTTTTGAAGGGAAAATATTTTGAACCGTGAGGAGCTACGAGGCATGCCATATACCGTTAGAATTGGCATGACGAGGACCATCAAATGATGATGGTCATAACCCTAAGAGACTTGATTTTCCTCATCATTTTGGTCAACGAAAGTGGGGCTTCTTGTCTTTTTGGAGCTTCAAATTGATGTAAACTAGACAAATATTAAGAGCGTCCAAGGACTAACATTGGCATCAATGACAACACCATTCAACATTATCACCTAGGTCTAAAACCAAAATTTACCAAAAAAATTCAAGAGTACTCTTGTCTTACCAAGTTTTACAACAATATGTCCATTTACATCCAGTTAACTTTCAACTCTATTATAATGTTTTTTTTCATTATTCTCATTATAACTTTCATCCCTTCTTAACACCATCACTACTTTCGCTAACATGTTATTCTATTCTATGTGTAATTCATGGCCAAAAGCTCTCTCATTGCCTTGTGTATAGATTCCACGTTGTAAAGTTTCTCAAATAAAAGAAACACTCCTCTCCTTGAACTATCTCCCACTTCAATAACTCGCGGCAATGGCCGTTGTGACATGAACTTCTCACTCATGCTTCCATGAACTTACTATTTCACTAAGAACTTAATGAATTTAGTTCCCTTTACCATGGGTTATTCACATCAAAGATCACATGGTCCGGCAGCATTTGGTCCAAGGTAACTTTTGAACCCTATCCTAATGTGCTGTTAACGTTGTTATTCAACAACGATACATCCATCTTTTGAAGTCCCAGTACACACCCTTTTGCACGGCCATGATGGTTCGAGACTCTGATACGCCCCATAGCTTGGCATCCTAGGATAGATCCATCAAGTTCTCTGTATGCTTGGATCTCAGAGATCTCGAAGATCCCATGAAATCTCATGACATACAAGGACTATATTTTTGTAGTCACCTACTCACAACCTGCACAATCTCTAGGTTGTGGCCTCCCCCTTTGCATGCAACTCGAGTTCATACCATGCTACCTACACCATGGAGATGGGCTGGCTGCTGCAGGCACATTTTTGGGCACCGAGAAATATCATTCTTCCATTAAAATTGGCCTCGACCTTGGCACAGCTCACCCCATATCGAACTTTCTTGTGCTTGCTTTCCAACCTCGTCGCAGTTTCCACCCAGTATGCCTTATCTGCATCATAGTACTCGCATGCAGACATCGTCAGGTAGAGCCATGAGACCAGCATTGGCCTTCGCCGCCATGATGCCACCCGTACCACTGTTTCCCTCTTCCTGTCTCTCACTTTGCAAATACAACTCGGGACCCATAAAAATGACTATTGATCTTGTGCTTCATCTCTGCCGTTCGCTAACCACCATGCGAGGTCACCTCCTCTGCGGTGCCTTGATCGACCAATTGTCCTGCACCTGGAAACCTGAACCACCCTGCACGACGCTTCATTCATCAGGCCGTATAAGCCCCCCATGGCAACAGAGGAGCCCCCTGAACCCGAATATCAGCTCCCAAAACCAAATGTAGAAATTTTATAGAAGAGAAACATATTTACCAAGAGAATCATAGACCACTAACAAAATATAAAAACATAATACAATGCAATGTGCATAATTTATCTTAGAAAACTTGTACAGAATGCTATTAGTCTTCCAGCAAAGTTCACCTCCACCTCTCATCTCTCTGGCCCATTACAATGAAATTTTTCCAATTCTTATAAATACTTCATTACATCTATTCCATGTATTCTGCAGAAACAAAACAATAAAAGCTAAAAAAAAATATAAATCCAAAACCAGTAATATTAAAAGCGCATTACAATGAAATTTTCCCAATTCTTATAAATACTTCATTACATATATTCCATGTATTATAAATACTTCATTACATATATTCCATGAATTCTGCAAGAACAAAACAATAGAAACCATGAATCCAAAATCACTGGTCAATTTTGACTCGAATTTACTTTCAAATACCCTTTTAAATGATCCTTATTATTTATAATTCCATAACAACCCTTATTATTCATAATTCCATAACCCACGAATGCTTTATTACTATTTTGGTAAATTTTGAGCTTTCCTATTAGTATCTTGGTACCATTTTGAGTTTACATGCACTTCTTATTTTCAAGATCAATTATCTTCAAAAGGATGCACATGAGAATTGGTACCATTTTCAACATCAATTATCTTCAAAAGGATGCACATGAGAATTGGTACCATTTTGAGTTTACATGTACTTCCCAATTTCAACATTAATTATTTTTAAAAAGATGCACATGAGAATGGGGGAGATTTACTATTCTTAACATAGCAAGGGAGCATTCTACTGAGAGAAACTTGATTCCAATAATGAAAACTTGATTCCAATAATGTTCTTCCCCATCTTTATCTCTTAGCCACATTTTTAATCATGACCATGCATGTGTTTTTCATGCCTTCATTTTTAAGAATTTAATTATAGGGAATCCTTGGTAGGAAATTCATGGATTTTATTTCAAGTATGTAAAAAGTGCATTAAAAGAATAAATCAGTCATACAAAAGTATATATTTTCTCGCAAATGATTATTAGGATTAAAAAAACTTTTAAAAGAAGGAACTTCTTCATTGGCATGTTATAGAAGAGTTATTTTTTGAGGTTATTATTTTTATTTTTATTTTCTATTTCTTGTATTCTCGTTATTTTTCCTTTCCATCATCTTTACACTCTAAAGTAATGTGAGGGCCAAGGACTTCTTATGATCTAGTGATTGAGATCAATAGTTTATTATCACCGTTATGTACCTTTTATTATCACCGTTATGTAAATTTTAGTGCATCCATTATTCTTTCTTGAAACACTATAGTTGATAGCTAGCATCAAGTACTTGTGAGAGTTGGGTTCCACCTTCACAACATCATGATTGTACATATCCCATCTTATAGAGAAGGAATTGTACATTCTAGCTCTTCAAAGATATTGGAGAATTATTGTTATGTCTAGACTATCAAGGACTTTGTTCATAGTAAAAATCTTGGTAATAAAGGCATTCTAAGCATTTTCCTAATGACTATCCCTTTCCTTTTGTGTGAGAATTTGTATCATACTTAGACTCTTCCTAGTTTTTAAATATGACTTTCATTGAATTTAAGCAATATGACTTGGATATTTATACTCATGTTATAAACTTTTCTTCCATTCATATTTTGACTCCACAAGCCACTAGTTAATTTACTTAATCTATTCCATTATAATTCAGTTTAAAAAATTTACTTAGTTACCTCAATTTCATACATTCTATGCATTAGAGCACACAGATTATGCATATTCACTTAACTGTTCATTTTATGTCAAATTACAAGGAGATTAACTTCTTGGTTTCTCTTTCTTTGCATAAAGAGAAAATAACCTATACATTTTTCTCAATCTATGTCCATAAATAAGCATAAAATATTAAAAATACAAAAAACAACATTTTAATTTTCACTTACAACTAACAAAATAATAGTGTTTACAACAATGTCTACAACCTATTGTACCAGTTGAATTTAATTAGCCATTTACATTTTAGATTTGCATTCTACTACATGCCCAACACAACTCAAATTTTTTGCATCATTTTAAATACATTATTTTAGCAATTTTAGACACTTTCCAATTTGTTTTTCTCATGTTTTATTATATATTTAAGACAAAAATAACACCTTATATTGATTAGGGATACACTAATTTTGAAGTCATAGAGGTCAAGCAAAGTAATAGTGGATTAATTTCTTATGTTATCCCCACTCCTTTAAATTTTGATGAATTGATAATTTCTAGGCAATAACACAATGTTTGGATCACAAAAGAGAAATGTGTGCTTACAACCTTAATGCAAACAAATCTATTCATCTTACTTGAAGTACCCGTGTTCCTCTATTTGGTGGTGTGTTATGCAATTGGAGGCCATCACATCCCCATTCCCGTCACAGGGACCTCGACGTATACCACATCCATTAGGGGGATGGGGCCTTCTTGCACAATTCCCCCACCTATAAAGTTTGTGCAGGAAAATGGATCTTTATGTGAATGTACCCCCACCCCTCTTGGAAATATCATCTAAGCATATTCAAGAGTCCCCTTCATATCCCTAGCCTTTATAATATATCAAATATTCAATGGTGTCCATTTAATGTTGCATTGGTAAACCCCTACATCTTGCATGGAAAGTCTTTCCATGCAACACATTGCGACATCATGGTATGTAAACATAAGACATGCATAAAAAATTATGGGTGTGATGACCTCCTTGCTATTTCTACCAGTATCAAACCCTGGTGGGCTCCATGACTTACAATCATCAATCACTATACACCAAGTCTTATTACAAATCAACACTTCCACTAGCAAGAGCACATGTTGACACATAATAAATAAAGTGTACTACATTGCCAAACATAAATAACTACCACAATTTAAGTGTCTTTACTCTAGATCACTCAAAAGACAAAAAATCACAATGCATGACTAATGACATTAATTCAACATAACATTGTATAACAAAAATGTGTCTACATATAAAATTGTGACATTAAAAGTCAAGCATGTTTATGTTGATGTTAATAGCTCGAATAGGTTCTCCTGCATAGGAAAGGTGTCAAGCATGCAAAAGATGTCAAATCACTTCTTCAGGTTCTTGCTCGTGAGGAGTAAGAGACTTTTATAATCTCTTTCCTAAGTTTAATTAGGCAAAGTACAGTATTTAATATAATTAGTTAATGTTGCCTATTGAGCTAAGTTTCTAAGGATAAATAATTTAATTATTTAAGTGATTTAGATTTGATCTCAATCATCGAAGCTTCAGATCTAATCCTAGTCTTTTGTCACTTAGGATATCTAGGGTCTCAAATATATTTAATGAAAATTTATAAAAGAAGCCTAAGAGATAGGTGAAGACACATTATTCTTGGAAGAATAATTTTCTTAAGCGAATGAGAGACTCAAGACTAAAGAGAAGTGAAATTTGTGCAGCTACAAGAATTTTGGAGCATAGGTTTGTAGGTTGAGTGCAAAAGATGAGGTTTGAGACTAGTTTATGGAGGATGTCGAGGGTTTGCCACATGGAGGAGTGGTTAATATTTGTGAGGCCGATTTCTAGCAAGCAAGGTGTGAGATTGTGGAGGCCATGAGGGTTTATGCCAAACTTGGGAGGAGTTCTAGTTGCTATAGGTGGGAAAAATTGTGAAAAATACCCAGCACAGTTGCAAGTCGAATTTCTACAAGGGCTAAGTTGTCGGTTTCCATTGTTATATTTACTATGTATTCTCTATGGGTTGATTTACTTGTTAAAGGAGGCCTAATTTTCTTGAGTAATATAAGTGAAGGAGAATTTGTTAGCCATAATTTTCTAATTTTTTTTGTGACCAATTTTCCATTTGTTTTCCATTGCAAATTTTATTTAAAGTTAAAATACCAGCGCATTTATTTGAACAAATTTTAGAAAAATATTTTACTAAGTGAAACATTTATTGGGTATAAAATAAATTGCTAGGAAAATCAAATCAAATATGGTATTAAAAAACTAATAGTCTAGTCACTAATATCACAAATTATCTAGGTGTAATTATATGCAATCAGGTGTAGTCAACCCCACCACTATAGTTGTGGAATTGAACCACATAACAATGTAAGATAGGTTAGACAACTTTAAGACCAGATATGGGGCACTACTCATAACACATCTTGAAGAGCACAAAGGCCACAATGTAGTTTGAATACCATGTTATCTTACATTGTAATCAATTATAGCAGGACAAGGTTGAGGTGATTCTGCACTACACGTGTAACCTACAATTATTGTGAGATCATAGGGAAATCCTGTAGAGTGACGTAGGATTGTAAGGGATTGATTGCAGATATTTGACATTGTAACCCATGTTATAGAATAAAAGAACTACACTTCATGTTCCAAAGGTGAAAATCTATTTTGCAAGGGTAAGAAAATATGTAACTCAAATTTAAGAGATCATGGAGGCCACAATATATCCCCATCTAAAATGTGATTTCACAGCAATAGAAAAAATTGTTGAAAACAATGTTAAAACTGAGAGGGGGGGTGGTGAATCAATATTAAGGCTAATCCAATTTGTAATGCCAATTTATATATTCTTTTAATATTGGTAAGCATTCATGTGAGCAGCCACCATCATAACATGTGCAACAATATAAATCAACACATAAACGCACACCATCAACATGAGTTGCATACACATATGGACAGGCAAGAGGCAAGAGTGTTAAAAGAAATCATGTAATTTCACCTAAGTCTAATGTGGCAAAATACATTGGAAAAGGGTTAGAGAGTCCCCTTAACCTAAGAAGGAATTCCAAAACCATCTGTGAAGAAAGAAAAAGGAACATTTAGTGCAGGTGAAACCCCATGCCAAAAGTGAAAAAAAGGCCCACCATGACTCCATCTTTCACTGACAATGATGTCAAAAGTTTGGTTATGGTTGAGAGAGCAACACCTAGCATAAATTTAGATGATGTGTGTGCAGGGCACCAAGTGCCTTCAACACATAGGGGTTACAACATGAGGAATTTGGATAAAACTATTACTCAAGGAAAAGTCAAGGTTGTCAAGTCAGCTTTGAAAAAGATTGAAGAAGGTGACAACATTGATGATGCTAAAGTTGTCTGAGAACTAGATGTACTCCTACAAATGTCTAAATGGAAGAGTAAATTGAAGGTTTATCTTGCACCATTTATACATGGGATGTGTTACTCATCATTTGGTCGACATTTTACTAAAGTTGATAAACTGCAAGAGGTTGTTCAGAGGCTTCATTGGTATGTACAAAACGGTGATACGATTGTGGATTTCTATTGTGGAGAAAATGATTTTTCATGGTTGATGAAATAAAAGCTTGAACAATTTAAGAAGAAATGTTCTTTTTAGGAATTTTGACATAATTTAGCCAAAGAACAATTTTGATTTTGAAAAACGGGATTGGTTGATTGTTGGTAAAGATGAATTACAACCAGTACAAGATTGATTATGGGGTTGAATCCTTCATTTGGTGTTAAAGCTCCTCCTACAAACAAAGTTATTAACAAAGACTTGGAGTTCAAGCCAAAATTGGTCATCCTTATTGTTCAAAAAGAAACACACAGACATCAATCCTCAATTCTTAAAACCACCTCACTGTGATCTTCCCTCACCTCTTGGCAGGATTTTGTTTCATTCTCTTGCCTTAAACTTCAGGGAAAATCCTCCCACATGGATTGTATCATCAATTTTGTGTTTGATTCCCTCAAGGCCCGAGAAATTCAACTCCTCAGAGTACACAAAAGGCCTTACATGGGTAGTATGATATCTGACGGAGGAGATGGCCATGGAATTCTAATGATGGAGCCCAATAACATATATACACCTACTCTTGTAGTATCATTTGCCCAGACCAATGGTGGAAATCACATTCTTGTGGTTTCAGATGAAGAAGGATTTGTTAGCTTTTTGAATACACAGTGTTGATCACTTTCTTATTCTTCCTGTCAACTTGACACAAAGGATGCTAGAACAAAGCTATGGAGGGCTCATAACATGCCATATGTTTTGTGTTGTTGTTCCAAAATTGTGTCGTTGTCTGCACACGCTATGTGTATTGCAGAAAAAACATTGCCCCACAGCCATTGTCTGACAGACTGATACGCAGTTTAAAAAAAAATTGTCATCCTCCTGTTGTCAAGCATCGTATCCCAGTCAAAAGGTCAACAGGTGTGAACCATGATCTCTGGCGGCGATTTGTACATGGCTAGATGTATGTATAAGTGTGGTAATCTAATCCAATTATCAAAGTTTGGTAATTTCACTAAATTACATATCAACAAGATGCAACCATGGCTTGAATTAGAGCAGCAAAGTCTGGTAATTCCAATTCAATAAACATTACATTATAAATTAAATTAACATAATTAAAATTATTTAATTATAGATATTATATATATATATATATATATATATATATATATATATATATATATATATATATATTTATTATTTATTTAAAAAAAGGGGGATGGGTTCGCAAAGAAGGGAATCGACATGCCAAAACGAAGTATGCAACATGAAGAAAATTATTATTGATAAAGCTTTAAGGACAAAGCTTCTTAAGGGAGGGGCAATGTTATGAATATAATTCATAACAAATAAAATAAATATAAATAATAAAAATCAAAATAATGACTATGTTAAATAGTCATTAAGTTAAGTGAAAAGGCACATCTAAAATACATACTCAGTCATGAAAGGACACTTGCCTAGGTATATATGCAGGCCCTCATTTTCACATTCAAAATCTTTGTACATTTTATATATATTAATAAATTATTATTACAAATACCTTTTGAGTATTTTATATTAAAGTCAACAAGATGTAGTTTTGTTGCTTCACAAACCATTGCTTCAAATCCTAACTAGACGATGGCATGACTTGCCAGAGGTTCGACTAGGCATGGGTTGGTGCCAATTGTCCTTCTTTGTTTCTCCTAAGTGTTTTGACCTTCTTATCCTTCTTGCTGCAAAATTTTAACTAGTCATAACTCCCTCATCCTTAGAAGTTTTTTAGGCTTCCATATATCATTGGAAATCTCTTTCTGAACACTATCTAGCTGTTCCATTTACATAAGCATTTGAATTGATATCCTAATATAAAAACTTATTCAAGTCCTAGGACTCCCTAACCACCATAGCTATAAGATTTATAACTTTTTTATTTAACCTGCTATTACAATGATTCTCTATTAAATACTATAACAACCAGAAGACTCCCCCTGAGCTTAACACTCCATGCACATTAATGCCAAACACACTATGCACCCAACATCAATGCAAACCCAGATGACATAATTTCTGACACACTTGATGCCACCTACCATCCTAACAATGCCAATTGTCCAACAAAAAAATCCAAGGCCCCATTTTGAAATATGAGAGACAAAAAGACTTAAGAAAAAAATAAGAAAATACATGATGCAATTGCAAAAAGGAAGCCAAACGGACAAGATTTTTAACGTCCTTCTTCCATGATTGTTGGAATTCCATTTCCCAATAAAATTCATATATATGTAATATGTATGTATGGCTTGTAACTAAAAAAGGGAGGTAAAAGGAAGGGAAGATATACACACATCTATAAATGTGGTAATTTTAAATCTATTATAATATAATCAACTAGTTACAGTTCATCACAAAAGATTTGTATTTTCTGAAAATACACAATTAATCTAGTATTTGACTCAAAACTTTTTAATTCTAGTTTCTGACAAAAGACAAAATTTCGTGTAAAGAAAGAAAACCTTAGTTCCTAAAGACCTAAGTCACATGACATAAGGACATGGGACACGAAGGACATAAACGTATGAGTATTAACACATGACTCGAAAACCCCTTGGAACATGACATGGAGAACATGTTATATATTATATATTAAGAAATATAATATATATTAAAAAATACAATAAATTAGTGAATTACACATAAAATATGAAATATATAAAAAATTTACATGACGGTGATACAAAACTAATGCATATAACCAAAATAGCATTGAGTACAATCCATTTCTCAACCAAAAATACATCAACAAAGAGGCCCTAAATGGCTAAGAGGGTCAAAAAAAAAATTATACTACAACAATTAACTGGAACTACATATCATCAAAATGATTTCTTATATTTGGATCCTCATCATTAATATCACCTTCTAAGCATTAAAATAAGATAATAATAAAAAAGCTTAGCATGTCAATTCAAGATTTCATTTGAATGATGGGTACATTTTTACTAGGGTCATGACATAGGAGTTCAACAATCAATGCAAATAACATCGAGGTACATAGATGGATTGGCCTTCTTAATTAAATGTAAGTTATATACTCTCATACATGATATATTCCATTGGAAGCGTTGCAACACCACCAATCCAAAAATCCTAAAAATTGTTTAGTCTATTGGATTTTGAGTGGAATCTAAAATGCTAGGTTGTTCATATGAAATCCAATAAGGTCAGAACCACTCTCAAATATCCTAAGTCAATTAATGTTAATGTTAAAAATTTAAGTAAAAGAATGAAAATAAAAGAAGTTAAATTGTTAGAGTAAAAGTTACAAATCCACGTCCTAATGCTTGGAATCCCTTCTAACATTACTTAATTTCCCTTAGTTGCACTCTAAAACCTTTGATATATCTCAACTTGTGACGGAATAGCATGAGAATGAGGCAAAAAATCTATATTAAGATGCTTTTTCATTAGACATGTGTCCAAATTTCGAGACACTAGTAGGACTCATGCCCACCACCAGTCAAACTCGTGTCTTGTGTCAAACACGTGTCGTGTCTAACACATGAAAGGCATAGCGGGGGGGAGGACATGCCATGTTACTTATATAAAGACAAAGTGAAAATCATTGAGTTAATTAAGACATAGCCTAAATATACTTAAAGCATCATTTGAGCTACAATCATAGAGAGTAGGAAAATTTTAAATAAATTCAGTGTCAAAGCCTAGTTTTATATTAGATTGGTTTATAAATGTTTCAAGTTATTTGTAGAAAAGAAACTTATGGATTCATATATTTGGTTGATATTCCATGCAAGAATCCAATGAGTGGATAAGCATCCAGATGTATTTTCAATGACAATTGAAAAAAGTCAAAAATATTACCTGTTACACTCAAATTGTCAAAGTTCCAGGGAAGCAGAAGTACCAACATTTTCAACAAATATCGGATCACATATCAACAGTTCATGTGTCATGGTTATCCTATTATGCAAGTTACGTAATGTAAATGGTATTAGTAAAACCTTAAATCTTTGTAACAACCTAGGTAAGCCTATAATTTGGTGATGAATTTCATCCTAAGAGGTTTTTTAACCTCGCTAATTACTTGTGTTTCTAGACACAACTAATCAGAATATTTTCTTCCCTCCAGCGTAAACCCCAAAACTAGGGTGAAATTTGTTGTCGAATTATTAGGTGTGTCCTAGTGTTTTTAGTCGAGTCTGATGTAAAAGTGGTTTGAGAATAATTTAAGCTAGTTGGCTTAATTATTTTACTACAAATCACTTGGTTTACTAGATCATATTGTGTCGCATATGGGTTATGTATTAGAGGGTTGGAAAATATTAAATCCCCTCATGTCTAAATTAATTAATTTTTCTGGAAAAATAAAATTAAGTCCTAAGCCGGAAAATTAATTAATTAGAGTCAAATTTAAGTTGTCTAAGAAAATTCTCCAAATGCAAGAATTCAAGTGTCTTAAAAGAGCCAATGTTTAAAGGTCCTCCACCAAGGGAATATTTTATATTTCAAAATAATTTGGACCCATCGACCTTGGTAGTTAAGTCATAGTCAAATTTTTTTAGGAAATTAGCTCAAAATAATTAATTTTGAGCTAATTAAAATGGAATTAAATGATAAATCCGAAAATTCCATTTTGTGACCAATTTTCCATTTATTTTCTGTTGCAAATTTTATTTAAAGTTAAAATACCAGCGCATTTATTTGAACAAATTTTAGAAAAATATTTACTAAGTGAAACATTTATTGGGTATAAAATAAATTGCTAGGATAATCAAATCAAATTTGGTATTAAAAAACTAATAGTCTAGTCACTAATATCACAATTATATCGAGGTGTAATTATATACAATCAGGGATAGTCAACCCCACCACTATAGTTGTGGAATTGAACCACATAACAATGTAAGATAGGTTAGACAACTTTAAGACCAGATATGGGGCACTACTCATAACATATCTTGAAGAGCACAAAGGCCACAACGTAGTTTGAATACCATGTAATCTTACATTGTAATCAATTATAGCAGGACAAGGTTGAGGTGATTCTGCACTACACATGTAACCTACAATTAATGTGAGATCATAGGGAAATCTTGTAGAGTGACGTAGGATTGTAAGGGATTGATTGCAGATATTTGACATTGTAACCCATGTTATAGAATAGAAGAACTACATTTCATGTTCCAAAGGTGAAAATCTATTTTTCAAGGGTAAGAATATATGCAACTCAAATTTAAGAGGTCATGGAAGCCACAATATATCCCCATCTAAAATGTGATTTCACAGCAATAGAAAAAATTGTTGAAAACAATGTTAAAACTGAGATGGGGGGTGAATCAATATTAAGGTTAATCCAATTTGTAATGCCAATTTATATATTCCTTTAATATTGGTAAGCATTCATGTGAGCAGCCACCATAATAACATGTGCAACAATATAAATCAACACATAAATGCACACCATCAACATGAGTTGCATACACATATGGATAGGCAAGAGGCAAGAGTGTTAAAATAAATCATGTAATTTCACCTAAGTCTAATGTGGCAAAATCCATTAGAAAAGGGTTAGAGAGTCCCCTTAACCTACGAAGGAAAAAATCCTTCCAAAACCATCTATGAAGAAAGAAAAAGGAACATTTAGTGCAGGTGAAACTCCGCCGCTAAAATTTCACGGACCTTTTGATTTGTCAAAGAAAGTAACAAAGGACAAAGAAATACCTTCTTTAGTGAAGAAGGAAGATAAATTTTCTACTTTGGAGCTAAGGAAAAGTTTAAGGTAGAAGGAAATCAAAACCAAAAATTTGGATCTTGCTAGGAGTAAAATAGTCAAGGTTTTGTCTTCGTCAAAGCCAAAAGTGAAAAAAAGGCCCACCATGACTCCATCTTTCACTGACAATGATGTCAAAAGTTTGGTTATGGATGTAATTGAGAGAGCAACAACTAGCATAAATTTAGATGATGTGTGTGCAAAGCACCAAGTGCCTTCAACACATATGGGTTACAACATGAGGAATTTGGATAAAATTGTTACTCAAGGAAAAGTTGAGGAATCAATCGAGGTTGTCAAGTCAGCTTTGAAAAAGATTGAAGAAGGTGACAACATTGATGATGCTAAAGTTGTTTGTGAACTAGATGTACTCCTGCAAATGTCTAAATGGAAGAGTAAATTGAAGGTTTATCTTGCACCATTTATACATGGGATGTGTTACTCATCATTTGGTCGAAATTTTACTAAAGTTGATAAACTGCAAGAGGTTGTTGAGAGGCTTCATTGGTATGTATAGAACGGTGGTATGATTGTGGATTTCTACTGTGGAGAAAATGATTTTTCAAGGTTGATGAAAGAAAAGCTTGAACAGTTTAAAAAGAAATGTTTCTTTAAGGAATTTTGACATAATTCAGCCAAAGAACGGTTTTGATTTTGAAAAACGGGATTGGTTGATTGTTGGTAAAGATCAATTACTAACCAGTACCAGATTGATTATGGGGTTGAATCCTCCATTTGGTGTTAAAGCTCCTCCTGCAAAAAAAGTTATTAACAAAGACTTGGCATTCAAGCCAAAATTGGTCATCCTTATTGTTCAAAAAGAAACACACAGACATCAATCCTCAATTCTTAAAACCACCTCACTGTGATCTTCCCTCACCTCTTGGCAAGGTTTTGTTTCATTCTCTTGCCTTAAACCTCAGGGAAAAACCTCCCACATGGATTGTATCATCAATTTCATGTTTGATTCCCTCAAGGCCTGAGAAATTCAACCCCTCGAAGTACACAAAAGGAGTTATATGGGTAGTATGATATATGATGGAAGAGATGGCCATGGAATTCTAATGATGGAGCCCAATAACATATATACACCTACTCTTGCAGTATCATTTGCCCAAACCAATGCTGGAAATCACGTTCTTGTGGTTTCAGATGAAGAAGGATTTGTTAGCCTTTTGAGTACACAGTGTTGATCACCTTCTTATTTTTCCTGTCAACTTGACACAAAGGATGCCAGAACAAAGCTATGGAGGGCTCATAACATGCGATCTGTTTTATGTTGTTGATCCAAAATTGTGTCGTTGTCTGCACACACTATGTGTATTGCAGAAGAAACATTCCGCGACATCCATTGTCTGACAACCCACACGCAATTAAAAAAAAAAAAAATCATCCTCCTATTGTCAAGCATCGTATCCCTAGTCAAAAGGTCAACAAGTGTGGACCGTGATCTCTGGTGGTGATTCGTACATGGCTCGATGTATGTATAAGTGTGGTAATCCAATCCAATTATCAAAGTTCGATAATTTCACTAAATTACGTATCAACGAGATGCAACCATTGCTTGAATTAGAACATCAAAGTCTGGTAATTCCAATTAAATTAATTACATTACAAATTAAATTAACATAATTAATAATAATATTAATATATAATATATATATATATATATATATATATATGTTTGTTTGTTTATATTTATTGATTTAAAAAAAGGGGGATGGGTTCGCAAAGAAGGGAATCGACATGCCAAAACGAAGTATGCAACATGAAGAAAATTATTATTGATAAAGCTTTAAGGACAAAGCTTCTTAAGGGAGGGGCAATGTTATGAATATAATTCATAACAAATAAAATAAATATAAATAATAAAAATCAAAATAATGACTATGTTAAATAGTCATTAAGTTAAGTGAAAAGGCACATCTAAAATACATACTCAGTCATGAAAGGACACTTGCCTAGGTATATATGCAGGCCCTCATTTTCACATTCAAAATGTTTGTACATTTTATATATATTAATAAATTATTATTACAAATACCTTTTTAGTATTTTATATTAAAGTCAACAAGATGTAGTTTTGTTGCTTCACAAACCATTGCTTCAAACCCTAACTAGATGATGGCATGACTTGCCAGAGGTTCGACTAGGCATGGGTTGGGGCCAACTGTCCTTCTCTGTTTCTCCTAAGTGTTTTGACCTTCTTATCCTTCTTGCTGCAAAATTTTTACTGGTCATAACTCCTTCATCCTTAGAAGTTTTTTAGGCTTCCATATATCATTGGAAATCTCTTTCTGAGAACTATCCAATTGTTCCATTTACAAAAGCATTTGAATTGATCTCCTAATATAAAAACTTATTCAAATCCTAGGACTCCCTAACCACCATAGCTATAAGATTTATAACTTTTTTATTTAACTTGCTATTACGATGATTCTCTATTAAATACTACAACAACTAGAAGACTCCCCCTGAGCTTAACACTCCATGTACATCAATGCCAAACACACTATGCATCCAACATCAATGCAAGCCCAGATGACATCAATTCTAACACACTTGATGCCACCTACCATCCTAACAATGCTAATTGTCCAACAACAAAAATCCAAGGCCCCATTTTGAAATATGAAGAGACCAAAAGGTTTAAGAATAAAATAAGAAAATACATGATGCAATTGCAAAAAGGAAGCCAAACGGACAAGATTTTTAACTTCCTTCTTCCATGATTGTTGGAATTCCATTTCCCAATAAAATTCATATATATGTAATATGTATGTATGTCTTGTAACTAAAAGAGAGAGGTAAAATGAAGGGAAGATATACACACATCTATAAATGTGATAATTTTAAATTTGTTATAATATAATCAACTAGTTACATTTCATCACAAAAGATTTGTATTTTTTGAAAATATACAATTAATCTAGTATTTGACTCCAAACTTTTTAATTCTAGTTTCTGACAAAAGACAAAATTTTGTGTAAAGGAAGAAAACCTTAGTTCCTAAAGACCTAAGTCACATGACATAAGGACATGGGTCACGAAGGACATAAACATATGAATATTAACACATGACTCGAAAACCCCCTAGAACATGACATAGAGAACATGTTATATATTATATATTAAGAAATATAATATATATTAAAAAATACAATAAATTAGTGAATTACACATAAAATATGAAATATATAAAACATTTACATGACGGTGATACAAAACTAATGCATATTACCAAAATAGCATTGAGTGCAATCCATTTCTCAACCAAAAATATATCAACAAAGAGGCCCTAAATGGCTAAGAGGGTCCAAAAAAAAATTATGCTACAACAATTAACTGGAACTACATATCATCAAAATCATTTCTTATATTTGGATCCTCATCATCAATATCACCTTCTAAGCATTAAAATAAGATAATAATAAAAAAGCTTAGCATGTCAATTCAAGATTTCATTTGAATGATGGGTAAATGTTTACTAGGGTCATGACAGAGGAGTTCAACAATCAATGCAAATAACATCGAGGTACATAGAGGGATTGGTCTTCTTAATTAAATGTGAGTTCTATACTCTCATACATGATAAATTCCATTGGAATTGTTGCAACCCCACCAATCCAAAAATCCTAAAAATTGTTTAGTCTGTTGGATTTTGAGTGGAATCTAAAATGCTACTTTGTTCATATGAAATCCAATAGGGTCGGAACCACTCTCGAATATCCTAAGTCAATTAATGGTAATGTTAAAAAAATTTAAGTAAAAGAATGAAAATAAAATATGTTAAATTGTTAGAGTAAAAGTTACAAATCTGCGTCCTAATGCTTGGAATCCCTTCTAACATTACTTAATTTCCCTTAGTTGCACTCTAAAACCTTTGATATCTCCCAACTTGTGATGGAATAGCATGAGAATGAGGCAAAAAATATTTATTAAGATGCTTTTTCACTAGACATGTGTCCAAATTTCAAGACACTAGTAGGACTCATGCCCAACACCAGTCAAACTGGTGTCTTGTGTCAAACACGTGTCGTGTATAACACATGAAAGGCATAGCGGGGAGGGGAGGAAGAGAAGACATGCCATGTTACTTATATAAAGACAAAGTAAAAATCATTGAGTTAATTAAGACATAGCCTAAATATACTTAAAGCATCATTTGAGCTACAATAGTAGAGAGTAGGAAAATTTTAAATAAATTCAGTGTCAAAGCCTAGTTTTATATTAGATTGGTTTATAAATGTTTCAAGTTATTTGTAAAAAATGAAACTTGCGGATTCATATATTTGGTTGATATTCTACACAAGAATCCAATGAGTGGATGAGCATCCAGATGTATTTTCAATGATAATTGAAAAAAGTCAAAAATATTACCTGTTACAGTCAAATTGTCAAAGTTCCAGGGGAGCAGAAGTACCAACATTTTCAACAAATATCGGATCACATATCAACAGTTCATGTGTCATGGTTATCCCATTATGCAAGTTACGTAATGTAAATGATATTAGTAAAACCTTAAATCTTTGTAACAACCTAGGTAAGCCTATAATTTGGTGATGAATTTCATCCTAGGAGGTTTTTTAACCTTGCTAATTACCTGTTTCTAGACATGACTAATCAGGAGATTTTCTTCCCTCCAACGTAAACCCCAAAACTAGGGTGAAATTTATTATCGAAATATTAGGTGTGTCCTAGTGTTTTTAGTCGAGTCTGATGTAAAAGTTGTTTGGGAATAATTTGTGCCATGTTCAAGAGCGACACGCTGCCTCTTTAAAAATGATAATGTAAAATAAACACACTTTCCCAATTTCCCCCCACCATAACTAGCAAGTACCTCTTTATTTTTTACAGGCTTGAGGAGGATAACATATGCTTGGACTGTAAGCTCATCCTTCGGATGAGTCCATCGAAGTATTTTTAACGAATGTTAAGAAGGAATGATTCGGTTCTGTTACGCTTAACGGTTCCTATACTCTTTAGTTTTTTATAAGTCCAGTAGAGGAGTAACTCGATGTCGTTTTCTTTTAAGAGTTTGAAAAAGACACAAAAAGGAAACTCATTCAGTTCTTTTACAGTAAAATTTTAATGAGCCCAGAGAAAGTAAAGCTCGATGTTTTTCAATTTTAGAAAGTGGGGAGAAAAACATAAGTAGACTATATCAGGTTCTTTTTTGTCAGTTTTAGTCTCTCAGGTCCGAAAAAGGATAAAATAATACAAGAGAGAACTCTATTGACCATGTTCGGTCAACGTATACCTTTTTCGTAAATAGTCCTAACTCAGTCCGAAGGGGTAAACTTATACTTAGTGGGTGGTTGTTCATTTACTTTTATGAGTTCAAACAAGAAAGCACTTAGCGATCTTTTCATTTTGAAAGAATATGAAAAGGGCTTAAAAGGAGACTCCATGATTTTTGCTTTTCGTAATTTTTTAAGAGCATGAAAAGTGATAAAAGTCTACTAAAATGTCAAAATGATTCATATTCTCTCTGTGACCGATCCTACACATTTAAACTCAATAACTCGTCATAACTGCTCAAAAAATGTCATTTTCCCTCCAAAAAGGTTTTTAAACATAAAAAATAATATTTTTTAGCTCCAAAATCCTTATAAAAGTGGGAAAAAATAAATTATTTTCACTATTTGCATTTTTACCATTTGAGAGCAGAGAGAGGAGTTTTTACCACTAGACTTCCAAGACTAATTCGGAGCCAACCGGTGGACAAAATCATGCACTGTTTCTTCCAGGTAGAAGATCTCTCCTTAACTTAGCTTTTTATCAGTTTAGAATTTCATTTTGAGCTTTCATTTATTTATTTTTTGGAGCAAAACTTTGTTAAAAAATGGGCCCTCGGCCATGTGCGGGTTTCTTCTCAATCGGGCCCGCGTAGGTCGATAAAATTTCCCACACGGAAAATCACGGCATGCGTGGAGTTTTACTGGAAAAATCCATGTAGTTGCACCCTATCCGTAAAAGGGAGATCACGCAAACACTGGGGGTTTATTTTTATAAAGTTTTAACCCAAAAAAACATGGATGAGTTTCTAAAACTATTCTAATTGCTTTAAAATGATCATTTCAGGTCATTTGATTGCTCAAAATGGAGTGGAGGGAAAGAGACATTGAAGCCAATGATTTGGCAGATCTGACCACCATGCAGGCTCTTAGGAATTGTGATCTCCTTAAATACTGTCCTATTCCTGGGATGAAAAGCTTAGGTAGATCTGATGACATGGCTGGTAAGGACTTGGAATGTCCAGGAACAATGTTTTGTGATTGTCGATCATCGCGTTATCGTTGACATTGGTGACATATACTTCTTAAATGGGATGTCTCATCGGGGAGACGATCTTTCACTATTCGGATTGAGGACAGGAGGAGATACTACTGATAGGTATCTACGGCGCTTTTGCAGGGGTGCACCACCCAAGGATGGGAGAATTAACATTCAAAGCATCGAGCTTTTACCCTTGAGGACCATTGCTTTCACTGTTTGCAAACTATGTGGCAGTGTTGTCCTTCATTTAGCCACACGGGCACAGATGCAGACAGCCATGGAATGCTGGGAATCCACAGTGTATAACTGGTGCGAGGTTGTGGTGGTGAACATGAAGGGCCAATTGATTAGGTGCAAGAATGGAAACTAGATAATTTCAGTTATGGTGCCATTTTTGCTACTTTTTCCCTAGAGAGGATTCCTATCCTCCAGCCACAATAGATTCTAGCATATGATGGGGGTTCCAGGGATCCATGCATAATGAGGTGGCTTGCACTGATGGCACGCCATGGAGGTGATGGACCAGTAGTGAGGTATACTGCAGAGTTCTTTGATTGGTTAGGCTAGCAGATTGTTCCGATTGAGGACTTTCTGTATGTCAGGATGGATTACAAAGGTGATCCTAATATCCCTCTTCCAGTCGGAACTCAGTGGGGTGATCTGGGTGAGAAATTTTTTCATTTTGACATATTTCCAAATTTTTAAATTTTTATGTGTTTTCTGTCTTCAAAGGCTAACTATCTGAAATGCATGTGCAAATGTGGGTCCAACCCGACCAGCGTGGCTAAGACGATTTGATAGACAAGGCGAGCAACCTATAGCAGCTACGGCAGCAAACCCAGAGGCAGAGGATATCTTGATAGAGCTGGAACACAACCTTGAGAGGTTGATTGTGAACATCCTAGAGACTCGTATTGATGACATTCCTCGCGCCTATCAGAGACATGTAGTTGGGGTTCTAGGGCCCCTTAGACATTTGTTGTGTCAAATTGCTCGTGTTATCGTTTGTTACCATGAGCATCATCATGCTTAGCTGTTCTAGTTTCTATGACCACATTTTGACTTTTGGTGTCAGCATATTCAGAAAATAAAAGGCCATGAATCCTTATGTCCTTGGATGACATATTTTGTAAACACACACTTTTATACAAACTCTATTTTAATGAAAAATCTACTACTTTTGCCTATTGCTTATCTTTATCAATGTATGAATGAATATTGTTTTAAATTTACAAATGTTTCAAATGTTTATTTAACACATGATTTGGCAATGCATCTATCAATGTTTTTAAATATCTCGGAATGTGTTGATATTCGATATAATCAATTTGCATTTCCAAAAGACGGACTCTTAAAAACATTTTTAACATGGTTGGACTCCTCACTGTATAGACACCGTTAAAATGTAATACCACGAGTTGTGAATCTAGCTTAACGATCAAACATCGAATACCAAATGTAATGGCACCAGCTAATAGCTCAATGACTGTGTTATATTCCACTATGTTGTTTGTTGTTTGACTGAGACATATTCCATGAATAGAGACTAGCTCATCATTAGGTGAATAGATAATCAAGGTTGTGGAAGATAAATTCTGAGTACTATGACTAGCACCACCAGCAAAGCCAATGTAAGTCTGAGAGAACGTCAACATCTGCAAATCAAGTGTAAAAACGAGATAAGCAGGAGAAGTAGTAGAAAATGTAACAAAACATTAACTGTAACACACACAACATAGTTACTGATCAAACAAGAAAATTACCTAGTAACCATTTTTTTGAGGTAGCAAAAAATCACTCGATTTTGAAAAATGGTGATTCAGAATACACCTTTTTTTTAGCATATTTTTGGCACTTTAAATTTTTTTTTTTTTGTCAAGTATGAACAAATTTTTTAAATGTTAGTGATTTTCATGTTGATTTTGAAAAGTATTGATGTAGCATCAACACATTTTTTTAGAGGACTTATTTTTGACACTTTAAATTTTTTTATGTATCAAGTGTGAACATTTTGTTTTTGTTAGTGATTTTCATCTTGATTTTGAAAAGAGTTGATGAGTATCAATCCTTTTTGTTTAGAGGGCTTATTTTTTACACTTAAAATTTTCTAATGTATTAAGTGTGGATAATTTTTTTTAAATGTTGGTGATTTTCATGTTGGTAATAAAAAAA
>APFE030824582.1:167421-208172 GCA_000404065.3 Pinus taeda | reverse complement strand
GGGGAGGGTGGTGATCGAGGGGGGGCGAGGCATGGTGTGGGGCAGAGGGAGAGGGAATTTTTTATTTTTTGTGAGCCTCTCTAGCCGATGCGGCATCACGGCAATTTTCATCTAAATGTGCTAAATGTACAAAGCGTTCTTCGTCCGCAGAAGTAGAAGGTAATAGTTCGATAGCTAGTTTTAAGGATGGGATTTGACATTCAATGGGTAACATTGCTTTCAAACCATAAACAAGTTGGAAAGGAGTAAAACCGGTCGATGTTTTTGTAGTAGTACGGTAAGCCCACAATGCTGAAAAGAGCATAGAATGTCAGTTTCCTTTATGAATAACAACTATTTGTTTAATCATATTGGTTAAAAATTTATTGACAGCTTCGACCTAATCATTAGCTTGTGGATAATACATAGTAGAGTTATCATGGCATAGGCCGAGTTGTGTGGATAGTTCGATCATCATAAAGTTACGAAAATGACTACCATGGTCTGTAACAATAGCTTGTGGGACACCAAACCGAGCAATCACATGATTGAAAATGAAAATTGTTGCAGTTTCACTGTCGTCTCTATATGTAGGCATCACCTCAGGCCATTTTGTAAAGTAATCAACTGCAAGGATAATATACCCATGCCCCTCGTTTGAGTGAGGGTTACAGGTGACGAAGTCAATGCCACATTTGGCAAAAGGACCGACAACTATGATAGAGTGAAGAGGAGCTGGAGGTGCTCTTATTTTGTGATCATAGATTTGGTAATTATGGAATTTGTGGACTATAGTAATGCAATATTTAAACATTGACAGCCAAAAATAGCCAGCACGTAATATATTTTGGGCAATAGCATACCCAGACATGTGACCACCACACGCTCCAAAGTGGCAGTAATTTAATGTTTTTTCATCCTCTTGAAGAGTCAAACAATGTCAGAATATAGAATTGGCACCACGATGGTAAAGAGTGTTACCAATAATATTGTATTGTTGGGATTGCTATAGGATTCAACGATGATCAGTTTTGGATAACTCAAGCCTTATATTTTGTGTTTGGAGATATATAATGATATCTCCGTACCACGGATCTGACGTACTAATAAGAAACTTGAGAGATTTGTCAACAAAAAAATCTTCTACTATAGTTTCTATATCAGTGTGAGGAAAGTCACATAACAGTTCGGCGAAAATCAAATATTTCTTTGATTTGGATTTTTCAAATAACAAGTCAAACACTTGAAAGATAACTATCCACTTGGAGTATTTTCCTCTTAGCAATTGTTTAGTGAGAATGTACATCATAGGGTTGCAATCTGAAATGACAGATGTTTTTCGAAGAAGTATATAGTGACGGAATCGTTGAACAGTTTGTACAGCTGCCAAGGATAGCTTCTCCACATGTGCGTATTTAATCTCGATTTTAATGAGACTTCTAATCAAATAGTAAATCACATGTTCGCTGATAGAATCATCCTCTTGGACTAATACCATGCCAATGGTGGCATCGGATGTAGTTAAGTACAGAAAGTAATCTCGATGATAATCGGGTGGATGCAGTAATGGCGCATTAGTCATTTCATGTTTTAATGCATCAAAAGCTTTATCAGCAAGCTCATCCCAAAGAAATGGAATGCCTTTTTTCAACAGTTGAGTAAAACCCTGGGTTAGTTCAACGTAATTGTGGATGAATCTACGCAAAAAGTTTTCTTTCCCTTGCAAACTTTGAAGTTGAGTAAGGCTAGGAACAGGAAAATTCAGAATTGCCTCTAGCTTGAGGGGGTCGACATGAATGCCTTCTTTTGAAACGATGAAACCTAGAAGCTAACCTGGTTGTACACAAAAAACACATTTGTGCAGATTCGAGCAAATATTGTAGTACCTACACCTAATGAAAATTGCTTTTAACTGTAAGGGGTGATCCTGTCATTTCATTGAATGAGCCGGTAGGTCATCTAAATAAGGCTAAACAATATGCTTGATATCGTGGAATGCATAAGACATTGCTCGCTAAAAATTCGCACCAGCCTTTTTTAGGCCAAATGGAAGTTTGCGATAAGAAAAAGTTCCCCATGGGCATATAAATGTGGTTTTATATTGATCGACAGGGAGTATGTTTATCTGATTGTAGCCAAAAAATCCATCCATGAAGGAAAAATTTTCATTCCCGACACAATCATCGACAATTTGGTCGATATATGGAGTTGGATAATTGTCCTTGGGACAAGCTTTATTAATATCTCGGTAACCAACACATACTCGAATAGTTCCTTGTTTTTTATTAATGGGCACAATATTTGATACCCATTCGCTTAAAGAAACGGGGTAGATGAACCCTACTTTCAGCAATTTTTCAACCTCAGTGTTGATAGTGGCAGCTTTTCATGGATGTATAGGACATAATCGTTGTTTAACTGGCTTAGCATCCGAATAAGCTTTTATATCATGTACAACTATGCTAGGGTCGATTCTTGGCATTTCTTCATATGGCCAAGCAAAGATGTCACGGAATTCCTGAAATAGGGCTTTGTAAGTTTGAATCTCTTCTAAAGAACAAGAAGATCCTATATGAATATTTTCAGTTATCCCAGGTTTCACTGAGATGTCTATAGGTATCGTTACCAATATGTTCCCCAAATTTTATTCAAAATTGGAAAAAAGGGTAGAAATTGGACATTGAGGATCACTAAGGGTCTCAAATGAAATCATAGACGAGAAATTGTTCTCAGTTTTGTCAAAGGATGGCAAGAAAGTTGAACGATGATGAGTATCGTTCCATGGCATTTCATCCAAGGTCATAACTTCCATAATCCCTTCATTAGTTAAAAAATATGTGTTAAAAGGATCATGCATAGAGATTGGTTCAAAGCGTGACAAATGAGAATATTCATAAATAATCGTATTCATTCTATCATCTTCAAAATTTGATGAGTTGGAAAAAGACCGAATTGCCTCATAGGCTAACTCAAAAGGGCTACAAGGCATTTCATCGCCGTATAAGATCATTTCTAATTCTAAAGGTACTTTCCACGGATCTCCCGATTCGAAAGTATTTGATGTAATCATGTTAATCTGGACACCATTATGAAGGAAATTGGGTGGAGGGAACATGAAATTTCCCATCAAATAGGAGTCTTTGAGAATAAAAACACCAACTTCTTCATATGGAGTGTTTTATTTTCCAACAAATGGGATACTACTAGTGGAATTAGGGTTTGAAGTGTAGTAGAATGATTGGTCTACTTTCACAATTCTTCCTTTGTGAAGAAACATAATCATCCTAAAATATGACGAGACTACTGCCGCCATAGCATAAGTCCAGCTCCGACCAAGCAAAAGGTTATAGTCAAGTTGAGCACCAACAACCTCAACGTCTATGCAACCACTTTTCCCTCTAATGCGATTGGAAAATCATTGAAAAGTCCATACGGACGAAAACCACTTCCATCGAAGGCTTTCAAAGTTGTGGGAGATTGATTGATTGTTGGAGAACCCAAATATTTCCAACAGGAAATGGACATAATACATTTCGATGCTCCTTCATCAATCACTGTTCAAAAAACTCGTCGAGTTTTGACATGAACTGGTATCTAAAAATCTAGTTGGTGCAGGAGATGCAGGACATGATTTTCGAGATAAAAAACAATCAAATTGGATTCATGATGATAAACTGCTCCTATGGCTGATAATAAAAATTTCCTTTGTGATGGGAAGTTTACAGCACTTCGAGGGCAGCATTGTCAAATGTTACATAGCCAAATCTTTGATGATGTTATAGTTCTGAGCATCCCTAGCATTAGGACTAAAGGCTGATTTTCGAAGCATACCCTTAGGAGGCGGATGAATTATCATAGTAGGGTTTGGTTTTTCAATATGCAATGGTTTAGAAGAAGGAGGAGTAGATGTGGAAGTTTGACCAACTGGACTGGAGTCATCTCCATCTTCAACAGGACTATTTGATGTGTAATCCTTGGAGCTCATTGCTACCATAACTTTGGAATACATCATCATGATATATGTCGATGCGGATGACGAGGATTGGTCATGAGAAACCATTTTACTGCCTTGGGGAGGAAAAGTATCCTTCAAAACAATAGGTGTGGGCGAACTTTTGATGAATTTGGAAACTTTGGCACGATGTGGACACTCCTTGGTGTAATGATCTTACTCACAAATTAGACAAGGATACCGAGGTTTCTTCTTTTCATCAGACAATTCATTCTTGTTTGATTTCTCCTTAGAACAAGTGTCTTGTTTAGATTTTCCTTTTCCCTTTTTCTTATTTCCGGATTGCTTACCCTTGCTGGCAGATGACTCTACGATGTTAATTTCCGAAGTAATTTCGAGAGAAGGATCTTCTTTAGGTGAATCAGATAGAGCTGAAATATGAGTTTTCTTAGAATTATTCTTTTTGTTCTTAGATTTTTGGCTCACATAACCAATCATGCCATCTGCGGCATGTGATCCTATAAGATTTGGATTAGTTTGACTAGGTTGGGGTAAATCTAGGATCTTTTCATACAAAGTACCAGATTGAGTATAAACAAGATCAAGGTATTGATCACGAGAAATTACCTACTCTTTAGTTACAACACCCCCTTTGGCCACATCTTCAGTTATTACTAGTAAAAGAGATTTTATGAACCATTCAGCAAAAATATGGTCTGGAATGTGAACTTTAACTAGGTGACTTATTTGTCCCCATTCATGAATGTGATCTGAGATATGGGTTGATGTTGACTACTTTAGAGAAGTTAAAAGTTCGGTTCCATTATCATATCAAATGGGTAATTGAAAATGGGTCAAAAAAGTTGTAGCAAAGGAGTTAAATGTACCAAAGGAATCGCGTGGAAATTCTACATACCATTTGGCTGCCGAACCGGTTAAGGTTCATTGAAAAAGTCGTAATCTAATAGAATCATCAATTAATGAGTTAGACGCGCACCAAAGATGATAGATCATAACATGGTTGGATGGATATTCGCCTGACTTACCTTCAAACTTAGGAATATCACTAGGCAACTTAGTAGGAATGGCTAGCAAAAATGGTAAATAAAGAAGTGGATCATTAATTAACCAAGAGAGGTCGGGAAAATCCAAAGTTGCAATGAAGGGAAACTGGCGGTTAGGATCCTGAGATGGATAATAATAACCCTAAGGGATGAGTCCTGTACTGAGAGAAGGATACCCAGGATATCCTTGGATAGCCTGAACAATTGGAATTTGCATACCTCCAGGATATCCAGGATGAACCATACCATATTGAAATTGTATAGGTTGTTGAAACGTATTACCTGGGTATGGTTCATTCTAAAAAGGGAGACTCTGACCCATTTGACCTTGAACAAACTTTCCTTTAAATGTTTAATTTTGCAAGGGTTGACCTTGGAGAAATTGAGTTTGAAAAGGTGGACCTTGAACAAACTAACTCTGGGGTAAACCTTGGAAAGGTAGCCCTTGAAATAGTACTTGCATATATGGGATGTTAGGTTGTACAACAAGTATTTGGGGTACTGATGGAATCGTAGGAATGGATTGAACACCAGATACCTGAGGAAAAGACTGAACAAGGGGTTGCACTGTAACTTGTGTATAAGTGAGGTAGTTACCTGTGATACTCCTGGAATGGGAGTTTGAGGCGAACCTGAACTTGGATTTTGAACCATCGTTGGTATAGAAGACTACACCAATGTTTGAGGAGTACTTGGGATAGGACGTTGAAGTGGTTGTTGGGTAGGTGTTGATGAATTAAGCTAGAAAGTTGGCTGGAATTGAAAAGGTATTTGTTGTATAAGCTGTCCAAGAGGTTGAACAAGTTGATACAAAGGCACTTGAGAAGCAACTGGAATTTATTGTTGATTTAATGAAGGGTTCCAGATTATATTCATTCCAGGGTAAGGCATTCAAACGGCGGGTTGATGCATAACAGGTTGGCCAAAACTGGTTTGAGGCATTTGAGCATAATTAAGGTAATTCATGGCAGGGGGTTGCCCCCCAGTTGTGGGGTAAGATCCACCAAAAGTTTGTCCTCCGGGTGGAGGATATGATAGTTTCCCCCAAGGGGGGTAATTACCACCTATTGGGTTGGTTTGTGGATTACCAACATTACCGGAAATCATATGAACAAATTGTTCACATGTCAAACCTTCATTGGTAGGGTTAATTACATCAGTTGACAAGTTTGAAGATGAGAAAGAAGCTTCTCAATAAGCTCCTGCAAGAGAGTGATATCCAGGTGGTAGAAAACCACCATACAATGTTGACTCTGGAGAAGTAGAAAACATAGATGTGTCTGATGAGGTACTTCTAGAATCCATCATAGACTAGTCAAAACCTGGTATGATAGAATAAGGAGTCGTGTATCGCGGAATCCCTTGTCCTAAAAAGTTAAAGGGTATAAAATACCAAAGGTCAGGGTGAAGAGATATAAACAAAAGCTCTTAGATATCTATAGGTTCACTGGTAGAAACTATGGGCTCTTCCTCTTCGTCCAAAACAAGTCCTTCAATGGAAATGAGACCAGGAGGGAGACTATCAGTAATAATGAGTTTCACATGTGGTGAATGTGGAGGATCTGGAATATGCATTGTAGCATATGTATAAGTCTCAAGCTCGGAAATATCAGACTCAATTTTGTTAATATCTGGTTTAGAAATGGGATTTGTATCTGAAAAGTCTCCAATATCTTATTCAGTTTGAACGAGTTTAGTAATTTGTAAATCAGTTCCTTTTGAGTGTGATGTTAATCTTTGAGTTTAAACAAATTCAGTTTTTGTTACTCCAAGGCCTAAAATAGTAGATGTTACCGGTTGATTAACTTCAATTCCTCTTACATCAGAGTCTATAATAGTAGAAATTTCAGTTTCCGCTGCAGTTTCAGATCTTGGCGATTTAGATTTTTCGGATTTAATCTTTTCTAACTGACTCGGTGTATACTCAGGGGGATCCTTGAGTATCCTATGTGATTGTCTTGGTAATTCCGCCACAATGAAAAATTTTCAATTGATCAATTACACAATATGTAGATTATACCTAAAGTCTCTAAAAAGTAAAAAACAACACAAAAAGTAACACGTGCTAAAAATCTAGGAGTTCAAACCATACAAACTGACTCTTCACAGAGATCAATAATTACTAGTTGATGATGAAATCCAACATCGCAGTGATCAAGGTGAAAATATTTATAGAAATGAGCATTTGGAACCAGTTACCTTGACAACCTGCTTAATGAAACAATCTAGTGCAAGTAACTCTGTTATAAACCATCTCAAGCAAAGATTACCCTCCAAAAAGTCCAAGTGAGTCTAGTCAACATATGTTCCAGGTACATCAGGACCTTCCCTTTGTCATCACCTTAGGTAGAGCCTAGGATTATAGTCACTAAGTTTACCAAATACAACAATTTTACGTGGGGGGACAGTCGTAAATCAGACGTACACGCAAGGGAAGAGTAACAAGCTCAATCCCCTTGAAGGATCCTCCACACGATCAATTGGAGGTTTAATTTCAAGTGACCCCAAGTACCTTTCAATACCATTGTAATACGTGCAAATCATTATATCTAGGCCGATGAAGTGGGTATGATCAGTTCACCAAATTCGACACGACCTCGTGCTTAACTCATGTACAAGAAGACCTTCCCAGAGAAAAACGGAAATAATTAGATTTTCTCTCCCTAACTCAAGATTCTATTGTTCATTTGTAGCTTTAGAAAGTTTACTTCCTTCCCTATTCCAAGCCCTACACTTAAGCAAATATAGGTGACAAGAGCCATAAAAAAATGTAAAATTCTAGATGAATTTAATTAACGTCGTATTATTAAGTTGTTCTTTACTCAATGGGTGATGAAGGTGAAATTTATGATGTTATGAAACGACTCGAAATAATAATGAACTCTAAAATGCAATAGCAACTTTCAAATTCGTTGAAATCCCATTTAGAGAAAAGAAAGAGTTTCTATGATTTTTTTTTTTTTAGAATTGAAATGAAAAAACTCACAACTTTTCCAATTTTCTAATGCAACCAATTTCATTATAATGTAATTAAAATGCAATCAACAAACCAAATTCCAAATTTCCCTAAACATCAAATAAGCCAAAATACTCTTTATCTCTAGTCACTCGAAACTTTCATGCACATAGAAATCAATCAAGAGAGTTGGAGAAAACACATTTTTTCCCTATGAATGCTTTGATTAATGATAATAACAGTGCAATTGTGAAAAGTTTCCAAGATGAAAGCAACAGTTTCCTTTATCAAGCAAAAATGACTACAATTTCTTCACAAAAGCACTAGGTCTTAAGAAACCCTAATTTGCAATTCAACATGAATTTGACTACAAATAAGCAACAACTAAGGCTTAACCGATGTATTTGATAGAACAAAATAAGAATATCATAAACAAAAGGAAAATCTATCTTGTTTTGATCAATCAACAAATCAACCAAGCAAAACCCTAAGTAATTCTTTCAAAAATACCTAATTCTCAAAAATCATTAACAAAGCAATCAACTGAGTTCATAAGAGACACAACATGGTCCAAGCAAAGATAATGACACTTCCAGAAAAACAAACTCAAGTCTGGGTTGAAGAAAAGCTATATTTTCAAAAATTCCCAAGACCTGCGCGGTAGTAGAAAACAAAGTGCATGCACTTTGTTGCTACAGCAAAAAGGCACAGAGATGCGCTCTGTTAGCAAATAGAAATGATGCAGGGGAAAAAAGTTAAGAAAAATAAAAAATAAAAAAATAAATCAACCACTCGGATCTAAAAGGCCATTAATTTATAAAGACTCAGGTTCGGATAAATCAGAAGAGAAACTAAGGAAAAAGATGAAAACAGAGACGTTCCCTAATGGAGTTGCCAATTTATTACACCAGACAATCCCTAAGTTGAACTTGTTCGAATTATAAGAAGTATAGCTAATGGATGAGCCTCTTAACTATTCCACGAAATGCTCGATGAATATCCCTTATTGTGATTTGATGAATCTCTTCAATGCTTGATAAGACCTGCAAACATCGACCATAAAAGGATCAAAAGCACATGTGATATAATAATCCAAATAACTTAACCTAATGATCAAGGAAATTAGGAATTGAATTTGCCTTAACAAACATTATAAACAATTGTAAACCATTCATTATTCCAACAAGACAAATCAATGGGATAAAGTGTTCATGCATATTAATCAAGGATTAAGAGGAGCCTTACAATCTTCACCTTGATGTCGTGAGGTCCCTCCCAAATGCCTTCAATCTCCTCCTTAGATGACAAGATTTCCAATCTCAAACCAACAGCATAAGTTTGTCTTTTCTAAGTTCTAACCTCCTTAATCCCTCTACCCTCTAGTCATTTTATAAGCCAAGAGGAGGAAGTTTCAGGTCCAAAAGAGGAGGATGAGACTCCTTCATTGAGGGATTAGGTTACCATGAGAAAAGGGATTCAGTTAGCAAATATTCGACCAATTATGTTTCTAGAATGTACTTTTTATTTTTACTTTCTAGAATTCACCTGCGCGGGTTTATAGTGCCAGATAGAGTGCAGCTCTATGTTGTTCTCAAAGTTAATTCCAGTGCATGTGCGGGAAACTCTAGAGAAATCAGCTTAGGTGGAACTTAACAAGGTGTGACAGTTATTTCCCCCAAATTTCTCATCTACTTCAAAATATTTTTGGTTGTTTGACTTCTGAGGGAGCTGGTTCAAACATGTTCACGGATGGTAAACAGACCCATAAACTGATCAAGTGTCATGGCGACAAATTGACATGTAACACTCCTCTTCCTCTGCTAGCCTTCTGCTAGGTCTACTCCCTCCTCCTCTCCCTCTTCTCATTTGATCATAGCCCTCTAAAGGCTTGCAGATGCCCTTCTAGGCCTTTAGGCCTTAAGTCGTAGGTCTTAGGGCTCTCCCAAGGCCCTCAACCTACTTTTCACCCTAGGTTGTTTCCCTTGTGGGCCCATAGCAGCCCTTTTGGGACCTCTCCCTTAGCCATTAGGCCTTCTATGGCCTCTCCCTTCTAGCGATGAACCTCATTGGATCATTTCAACCCAACACTAGCCCTATTGGGCTTGGCGTTGGCCTCCTTGGCCCTAACTTAACCTAAAACCCTAGATCTGAAGTTTTGGATTGAATACTTGGTGGTTTTGTAGGTCTCAAAGCTCAAAAATTCTATTTTGCAAGTGGCAACTTGATCGCAAGGTTTCAACAAATTTTGGTCAAGGGATATTCAAGGCCTTAGGCCTAGGGTTTTACCTCTAAACCCTAGTTTTACTTATGTTTTATTATAGCAATTAAATTAGTAATAAATAAGCCCTAAAATCACAAATTAAATGGTCAAAATCATTTAGAATTGTAAAATATTCATTTTCGTGAATTTTGGTCTCTTAGGTATCTAGGATCTAGCCTAGATCTGATTTTTTTGTTTGCTAGAATTTATTGCATAAAATTCTAAATCAGATCTGCAATTTTCTGAATATCATACTTAAGAAGGCTAAAGTTTTGAATTTTCGATTTCTGGAAAAATTTTGCTATTTTTGGATATGTTGGGCATTGTCTTAAGCTTGATTAGCTTGTTGATATGTCATTGTTTCACTAGTGTAATAAACATATCATACCTGAATTTTTCTTATTCATACCTTCTAAAAGCCCTAAAAATTGATTTTTTCAAGTTTGGTGAAATTTTACTATATTTAGGCATTTTGGGTATTGGTGTTGATATCATTTTCTTGGTGATATGTAGGTTAATCTATTGTTGTAATATACATTTCAGATCTGAAAATTTACTGAAGAATACATTCTAAAGGGACTAATACATCTAGTTTTTCAGTTAACTATGTTTATTAATTGGGCACATTTTGCAACATTGGGTAAGCATAGGAATTATTGAAGTGGAATTTATTTATTGTTGTCATAAATTGTTTATTTTTTTCATATTAGTCACTTACTGCCCATAAAAGGGATCATTGGAACATAAATCGCCTAAGATTCTTCATATCTTGTTACGTGTTTCTATCATTTACATGGTTAAAGTGACTAACATTGTTTTTTTCTTAAGAATTTAAGTTTCACATCTCTTTGGCATTCAGCACTAACATCACGTATAATCTTGTTTCATATATTTGGTAGCTATGATTGATAAGTGAATAAATTTTATTTAATTGGTTAAGCATATTGTGGAAATTTCTTTAAGTTCACACTTGTATCTTTCAGCATCTATCTTGCTTAAGATTGTATTTCAATAGTGTTAAGTATTCTTGCTTTAATATAATCCACAATAAGTACTTAAATAATGTAAACAATCTTAACTCAAGATAGTCTCACTCATAATCTTTTGCACAAGAATAATAAGTCTATATTTCATTAATAATTTACCTCCTAGCGTAAGCTAGGTTGATAGAAACATAGGGCAACCCTTCTCACCCAGCTTGAGGGACTTGGCAACTCTTCAGTGGTTAACACGATGACCTTGCAGATGTCAGAGCCCAACTTCAAAATAGTTAGGGGAAATTTACACTTAGACTAGGCATATAACTAAAACATAACCAAGATCATTGCATCACACATAGGTCATATGACTTGCATATCATTTAGGTTAGTCAATCATCTCAAGTAGTGGGTGTTCATGCGGTCATTTGGTTCCAATTTACTATAAGCAATAATTTTTTTACTCCATTAAGGCACTGGTCTCATACCTTAAAATCTAATCGAATTAATAATGTTGCTTAAATTCAACCAAGCAGCTAGGCCACTCATCCGTGTCTCTGAAACAAGTTGGTTTCCAACTTGTTTTCCTTCACCTAATTCCATAGGGACTACCCCCCATATCTTGTTGTTGGGATATAGCTAGAACAGAGTGGACGGGGATCAGAGTGATAGCCCCCGTATTGAACGTTCTCACATTGCCTATACAATACAGGCGAAAACATTTTCTGACATCGTTGTCGGGGATAAATTTGTTGGAGCTTGGCTTTATGACAATATCTATAATATTGTGATCTTTCATCCTTCATTCATTATTCGATCAACCCCACAACATTTTTTGGCACCTTTCTCTCACCATTCTTCATCTTCTCATCACCTTATCATTTTTCCTCTCACAAATCCTCTCATATTATTCATTGTCGCATTTAGCACCTGGAAATTTAGTTTGGTTTTTGTTTGGGTGGCGACTCCACTTATTCATCCATTCACAAGAATGTACTCTAGAAGGAATCTTGGTAACCTGGTTAACCCTGCTCCCGATCCTGAAAAGGTTCTAAGAGTTTAATTAAATAAGTTACATTATAGAGATCATTCAAATTTTCTCGGACAGGGAGCTCTCCTTGACCTCCATCTGCTTTTCATTAATCCTCCAAATCAAGATATCATGGGTCACTTCTATGGGCCTTGCAACTTCGCAAACATCCAAGGGTATCCGCATGATCTGCCAAATGAATCACTATGAACATATTGCCAATCTTTGAGGGGAATAATGCTATTAACGTTGAAGAGAATATAGTAAAGTTCATTGTGTTCATCTAAAGATATGCTCATTCTACGGATTATAATAATGAAGATGTCAGGATAAAATTATTTGTCTTATCATTGGAAGGTAATGCACTTAATTGGTTTCATGACACAGATGATAATTCTTTTGACTCTCTGGGAACCCTCCTCAACGCATTCAGAGAAAAAATTAGGGATAGTAGGGAAGGAAAATATTTGGTAAAGGAATTCAATACCATTAAGAAGTAAGAAAATGAAACAGTGCTAGAATTTAACCAGAGGTTCAACAAGCTATTAAGGGATATGACTCAGGATTATAAGCCTCCTGACTAGACAATATTAGAAACATACCTTGAGGCTTATCATGTAGAAGTGCAGTATGAAACAAGACGGGCTCACCCTACCACTTTAGCTGGTGCCCAAAACAACCTGACTAGACAATATTAGAAACATACCTTGAGGCTTATCATGTAGAAGTGTAGTATGAAATAAGATGGGCTCACCCTATCACTTTAGCTGGTGCCCAAAACACAGTTGAAGAGCTAGAGAATGATAAAAGGGCTTCAGAAAAGTCAAAAATCCTTGCTTATGAAAGAGTTCCTATTAAAGTTAAAGAAGAGTTAGAAGTAGTAAATGAGTTAACCCGATTGGTTAAATAAATGGAAATTAAACATTCCAAGCAAATAAATGACATGCCTAATCAACTAATACAGATGGAAAGAAATACCAAGATGGAAATTCAAAGTATGCCTCCTCGGAACAATAATAATAACAGGGGTAACAACGAAAATCAATGGCCAAAAAGAAATTCCTCAAATTATCAAAGGCCTTCTACACCACTTGATTTTTCCAACATAGTTGATGAGTCTATCCCTATCTGCAAACCTTATGACAGTTTTCATGAAGAAAGTACATGTGCCTTTGCTAGAAGGATCTTATGGGAAAGTAGATATCAACAAAGTAATAATGCAAGTCAAGGTGAATCAAGTGAAATCCAATGAGCTAATATGATTTCTTCATCCTTTGCAATAGACACCTTCAATGAAGAAAAAGACTCCTTTACCCAGGAATATGGTGATAAACCAAATCAGGAACAAGTTATAGAACTTGCAAAGAGTAAGGGATATACATATCAAAGGAAGGTTGAAGGTCAAAATCATAATAAATAGGTTCCCACTGAAAGATACAAATCTGGATTAAACATGGATTGGGCCACATGGATAAATAATATTAAGATGTATGTCCCAGTACTTGAACTTTTGAAGATTCCATCTCAAAGGGTGTATTTTTTAAGGGCTTTGGGTGTGCTTCAACAAAAATATGACGAAATTAATCATGAGGATGAAGAAATTAATTTAAAGGATATCAACTGTTATATGACTAATGAAAATCATGAGTCTTTCTCTTACTTTGGACATAAATGACAAATTACTTCACAACTGCATGCTTGATTTTGGTGCATCTAAGAATGTTATGACCAAGAAAGTCATGGAGCAATTAAACTTAAGTATTTCTAGATCATACCATAACATTTGTTCAATGGACTCTAGAAAGTTTGAAGTCCTTGGTGTGGTTAAATATTTACAGGTTGCCTTAGCATATTATTCATAAGAAATCATTACCATGGATATAGCAATCGTTGATGTGCCAGATGTATGGGGAATTCTTCTCTCTCAGAAATTTGCAGCTAATTTAGGTGGATGGATTCAGATGGATTAATCTTATGCCATTATTCCAGCAGTAGCAGGTGGCATGGTCAGGTTGTACAAAGAAGTAGAAAGGAGATACCACATGGAAGTTCCAAAGAAGTTGGAAAATGGTGAATAGGTTGTGCCACAGGAGCATTCACCTCACTTTGAATCAAAGATATGTCACTTTTTCCACCACCCATCCCCTCCACCAAGTATAAAAAGAAGAAGATTTCAGATTTACAGAGATACACAATGCAGTGATGAGAAGTCACACCAAACTAAGAGGGTCAAATTCCAGCATGGGACATCTAAGCAACCCATTGATTTACTAGTCAGTGGACAGATGCCCAAGATCGTGCCTTACCGATGACATCTGATGCCATAGGATATCATTTTGTATAGTATCTCCAACCCTATTTCCTTTTTATTTCATGTCGATTAGATAGTTTTATTTCACATATTTATATTATGTATTTTATATTTCAGTTTGTTAGAGTAGGTTTCCTATTCTAGCAGGTATTTTATATATATGCATGATGATTTCGATGTTGAATGCATATCTATTTGGTGTACTTTTGTTTCCTTGGATGTAGGATTATGGGATTCTCACTGTACTTCTTGGAAGCAATGTGTCCCCTTATGGAGCTAGTTGTTGCACTCAAATTGTCAAAGTTCTAGGGAAGCGGAAGTACCACTTTTTCAACAAAGATTGGATCACATATCAGCAGTCCATGTGTCATGGTTATCCCTTTCTACAAGTTACGTAATGTAAAAACTTGAATCTATGTAACAACCTAAGTAAACCTATAATTTGGTGACGAATTTCATCCTAGGAGGTTTCTTAACCTCGTTGATTACCTATGTTTCTAGACACGACTAATCAGAAGAGTTTTTCCCTCCAACTTAAACCTCAAATCTAGGGTGAAATTTATTGTCGAATTATTAGGTGAGTAGTAGTGTCTTTAGTTGAGTCTGATGTAAAAGTGGTCTGGGAATAATTTAAGCTAGTTTGCTTAATCATTTTATTACAAATCACTTGATTTACTAGATCATATCGTGTCACAGATGGGTTATGTGTCTTGAGGGTCTAAGCCAGATGTGTATTCCCTCTTTGAGTATTGTAAATGAAAAATATTATGTATTACAGGGTTAGAAAAATAATTAAATCCCCTCATGTGTAAATTAATTAATTTTTATGAAAAAAATTAAGCCAGAAAATTAATTAATTAGAGTCCAATTTTAAATTGTCAAAGAAAATTCTCCAAATGAAAAAAGTTGTGGGTCTTAAAAAATTCAATTTTTAAAGGTCTTCCAACAAGGGAATATTGTATATTTTAAGAAAATTTGGACCCTTGGACCTTGCTGGTTAAGTCAAAGTCAATTTTTTTGGGAAATTAGCTCAAAATAATTAATTTTGAGCTTAATTTTGAGCTAATTAAAATAGAATTAAATGATAAATTCGAAAATTCCTCAAAAATAAAAAATCAAGGGCCAAGATTAAAAGATCTGGAAGTGTTTATCAACAGCCAAGATTATTTTGACAAGGATAAAAAAAACTAGTCATTATTTTTCCATTTGGAGGATTTATCTATAAATTAGAGAGTCAGTTGAGTCTCTAGTCATCCTGATCTTTGGCAAGAATATTGTTGCTGAAGCATTTTTGTAAGCTATTGTCCCGCTGGAAACTATTTTTTCTGCTATAATAAAAGACTTTGGGGTGCAACTCAAGATGTTCTTGTTCTTTGACCTATTGTATATATTGACTATGAGCTTCCCATGTTATGATTCATGTGATTATTTTGAGATAATACATAGTGTTTGCACGTGCTCAATCCTTGGTCTCCAAGTTCACAGGTTGTGGGCAAGGATCATTTTTCTTAGGTCTCTAGTTTTTATATAGTGGATAAAATATTTGCTAATGCTATAGTGAGCATAAATTTTCTAAATCATTTCTATTCATTCTTCAAAGAAAAAAAATATTATAAAAGCTATTCTCTCAAAATTCATTTAAAAACACTTGTATAATTTGTAAAATAATTTTGTAATTTTAATTGTAAATTAGTTTCTAACTTTGGTTGGGGATTTTTAGATTTATTTTGTATATATTTGGGGTTTGGGTGTTGTAATCTTTCATTTTATATGTTGGATAAAGGGAGCAGGTGGAAGAAGAGCTAGATCTAGGGCCTTGAGGGTAACATCTAACCTCTTGAAAAATTTGCAGGGCTACCCACAGAAGAATTTTCAGAAAATCAAAGAGTTGAAGGATAATTTTTTTAGCAAGAGTTTAAAGATTTTCAAGTCTTCTAGTCCCATTTTCTCCCTCATAATCCTCATCTCCCCTCCTTTATCCCTCAAGGTCTTGGTTCTAGCCCTCCTAGGTTTAGTCGTGACCCTTAGGGGTTGCGGCTTCCTTTCCTTGCCCTTGTTTCTGGCCTAAAAGGTCTTGTGCTTCCTCCTCAACCCTCGTCGACTCCTTCATCCCCTTCCTTTACCCTCCTCTTCCTTCGTTATCCCTCTGCTAGGCCTCCTCCTCAGCCTCCTCTCCCTCTTCTCCTTTGGTTGAATCCCTCTAAGGTCTTGTGGCTTCCCTTCTAGGCTTTTAGGCCGTAGGTCTCTCCAATGGCTTGACCTCCTTCTCACCCTAGTTTGTGGCCCGTGTGGGCCTACAACAACCCTTTTAGGGCCTCTTCCTTAGCCTTTAGGCATTCTAGGGGCTCTCCCTTCTAGCACTGACCCTTATTGGCTCCTTTCAACCCAATGCTAGCCCTATTGGGCTTGGTGTTGGCCCTAACTTGACCTGAAGCCCTAGATCTGAAGTTTTGGACTGGGTACTTCGTGTTTTTTCAAGTTTCGAAGCTCAAAAATTCTATTTTTCAGGTGGCAACTTGATCCCAAGGTTTCAACAAATTTTGGTCAAGGGATCTTCAAGGCCTTGGGCCTAGGGTTTGACCTCTAAACCCTAGTTTTACTTATAATTTATTAGAGTAATTAAATCGGTAAGAAATAACCCTAAAATCACAGACTAAATGGTCAAAATCATTTAGAATTGCAAAGTCTTCATTTTCATGAATTTTGGTCTCTTTGGTATCTAGGATCTAGCCTAGATCTGATTTCTCTATTTGCTAGAATTTACTGCATTAAATTCTGAATCAGATCTGCAATTTTCTAAGTATCATACTTACAGAAGGCTAAATTTTTCAATTTTCAGTTTCTGGAAAAAATTTTCTATTTTTTGGATATATTGGGCATTGTCTTAGGCTTGATTAGATTGTTGATTTGTCATTGTTTCACTGCTATAATAAACATATCAAACCTGAATTTCTCTGAGTCATACCCTATAAAAGAACTAAAATTTGATTTTTTCAAGTTTGGTGAAATTTTACTATTTTTAGGCATTTTGGGTATTAGTGCTGATATCATTTGCTTGTTAATCTGTTGGTTAATCTACTACTCTAATATACATTTCAGATTTGAAAATTTACTAAAGAATACATTCTAAAGGGACTAATACATTTGGTTTTTCTATTAACTAAGTTTATGTTGACGGTGTTGGACCTGCCATCATTCAGGGGATCTCCCGAATATGAAGTCCCAACTAGACCTCACATTGTTTGGTGTAGGAGTCTCATCCAGTATAAATGCCTAGTTTCCCAATCATTAAATATTTTCCTTGGCTCTAACTTTCAACAAGAGAGAGAGGGATGCAATGGTGTCTTTGAAAAGAAAGAAGGTGTGCCTGGTGAGTGTTCAGTTGTAAATGTGTCAAGGTTCTTTTACTGCGGAGAGGGGAGAAAAGTGAGCCTCTAAGTGAGAGGTAGTAGTACCACCTAAGAAGAGATACACATGAACCGAAAGAATTCGTCTAACATCTAGTGGAATAATCCACAGAGGATGCAACAGTCATTACAACCAACAAATGAAGAGAGACTTGTCTAATATCCTGTGGAATAGTCCACAAGGATGGGATAGCAACAACAACCATTACAACACATTCTCAATCAGATAAGTACTAAAACAACCGAAATAGTTCAACTATATTAGCACATGTGAAAGTGTTGACACCTACTCATGGGGATTGGGTGAATAGTTGTAAATAGTGTAAATAATAAATAATGGAAAAGGAAGAGTCATCGGGAGATGAAACCCGAGAGTCACTCCCTCATGTATATAATTATGAGCAATCTAAATGAATAAACAGATTTCATTTTGAGGAGTTACTCCTGGCATGCATGGTATCAGATCCAACCCTTTTTTTAGTTTCCTCCAACTCTTGTAACTCCCCCATGCCCATGTTCTGCCTATTTTGCAGAACTGACACCTCTTCCATGCTCCTGAGGCCTAAACCCACCTTCCATACACTGTCATATGCGTTTTCTATTCCCTTCAAATAATCGGCCCTCCGACCCTCCATTGGCTCGGTGATATCTCATTGAATCGTGCTCAGTGTTATCACATTGAATCATATTACAATGTGCTCGGTGGAATCATTGGAAATGTAGTGGTATCATAGTACCCAACCACCTAGTATCAGCCTTGGCCCCTCAGCCTCTCCCATCAACCTCGCTCCCATACACAGTCGATGTTATCAGCATGACTCCTCGCTCCCATATGTGGTCCCCTCCCCAGTGTGTTACCACAGCTTCACATAACCATTGAATACGCATTCCCTTCCCCTCTGTATACGCGTTCCCTGCAAGTAGTTGACTCCTCACTCCCACACGCGTTCCCCTCCCCACTGTGTTACCATCGCATGTGTGTAACCATTGAATGTACCTTTACTAGAATGGAAGAAGTTAGTGGCGAGGAAGTCTATGTGGCTCCAAAACAACAGTTGTTGTGCCACCAAACATTGAACTGGCAATCTGCGCACCAAATGGACTTGAGTTAATGGTAGACCTTTTGATGTGCCTCTACGTTGTTGTCATTGTTTCTGGTTGGGCCACTACAAATAAACTATCTAAATTCCAACAACAATGTAATCAACAATGTCTGGAAGTTCTTGACATCTGAGAAGTGTTGACAGTGTCAAGGGTCGTATGTTTTTTATAGTGCATTCTCCTGCCTTTGGTGACTGTTGTACGGTCATGAATTATATGAAGTGTGGTATTGAATTATGTGCACTCCCCATGGTTGAAAAGGAAGATATGTGTTGACTGCATTTTGATATATGGTGTGAATTGTTTAAAGGTTGCGATCCATGTCGTGTTACCAAAAGGCCTCGAGCTAAATGGATTAGTATTTGTTGCAGTGTTGGTCTCCCTAAATGTTGTTTGTGCTCCAAATGAATTGGAACTTGGTTGTCTGATATTATTCATTATGAAATCCAATATTATACTTGTTATTTTCCAAAAGAAGCCTTAGAAACACCGATCTGTGCAGCTTGTTTCTTGGTTGTCATAAGAATTCATAATATTGCTACTACAATGAAAAAAAAAATTACAATAAAAGCGCATTTGGTTTTGCCGGCAAAAGTGTTTTTTTTACAGTACACAGATTTTAAAATGCATTCATTGATATCTATTGTGGGAGTGGTTCTCAATGGGAAGGAGAATTATCCTGAGTGGTCTCAGAAGATTAAACACACTCTCATTTTTAATGAGCTGTGGAAAGGAGTTTGTGTTAGAGAATGATACAAAGAACCAGAAAACCCTACCTCAGAAAAGGAATTTTCCATTTGGGAAAATAAGAACAACAAGGCTTATGCCTTGATTGCAACATCAGTAAATGAAGAGGTGAGTCACCATAATTCACCATTTTCAAATTCTTTTGAAGCCTTACAAAAATTGAAGGAACTCTATGACTCACACTCTACACTTGAAGTTGTTCAACTCATGATTAAATTGTTCATCCTTGAATTACAAAATGATGATCATCTTTCTCTTGCATCAGAAGTAAAATCTATTATGCATGATATGAAATTCACTAATGTTGAACTAGACATTCCTCTGATAGCTTTTGTCAAGGCACTTTATCCCACTTACTCAAATTATCTTGAGTCAATGCAAGCAAATGGAAACCTCAAAGAAATTACCTTTGACTCCCTTGTGAATAAATTTGTTGAAAGAGAGAAAGCTTTTGGGAAGAAGGCAATTCCTTAGCCTTCTGAAGAGGCTGGGTTTCTTGCACATAGAGATGAATCTTTCTCAAGATTCTTCCACAGGAAGAGGTGGTCGAAGAGGAAGAGGAAGAAGAAATTTCAGAGGCAGGGGGGGGGTAGACAATCTCAAGGAGAAAAGTCAGATTTGCATTGCATACATTGCAATAGAGATGGATCACATGATGCATCCACATGAAATTTTCCTTGGGATAGAATTAAGTAGGAAAGAAATCAACCCAAAGGTAAAACCAATGACAAAGAGAAAGGTAAAGTACCTGAATCCTCTCGCTATGTTGTGGCACATTGTAATATTGGAGTAAATGAAGACTTATTTAATGCTTCACTTGCTTCTTGGAAAAATTATTGGTTGCTTGATTCAGGAGCAACTTGCCACATGAATTTTAGAAGCGATTTTTTTTGAAGAATTTACTGACAATATTGATGGAGCAGTATACTTTGCAGACAAATCAAAACTCAAGTCATCAGGGCTTGGCACAATCAGACTTAAATTGTCTGGTCTTCCAGACTTTCTTCTGCATGATGTTTTATATCTCCCACAACTGAGGAGAAACTCATTGTCCTTGGTCCACATCTGCCAGAAAGGACACTCCATTCATATGTTTGATGGCAAGGTTGAGGTGAGAAAAGCATCAGATCACTCACTTGTCATGACGGGGATAGAATAAGAAAGGCTTCTCAAGCTGCAAGGTACCTCTGCTCATGCACAAAATTTCTCATACAATTCTCATTATGATGAAGGTACATTTCCATCAAATGTCATATGACCAAAAATTTCATATGACCAAATATTTGATTTTATCAAGGGAATTTTATTTTTTTCTAAAATCTTAAGAATTAATGCTCAGATTTGCCCATCCTTTCTTATATGCTTTCACCTTTTTGATCTATTTTAGATCATTTTTCATCTCTTATCTTAATTTTAGTAGTTCTACGACTATTTCATATGTCTTTTTTTTTATTATGGCATGCTAGACTTGGACACTTCAACTATGACAGCCTTCGCTTGTTGAATAAAAATGGTATTACTGGTTTGCCTACAATTCCTAGGAAACTTAAGCAATGTGATGCTTTCTTTTTAGGAAAGCATAGCAAACAGTCTTTTCATGATTCACATTCCAGAGCACATAGAAAACTTGAACTCATTCATTCTGATTTATGTGGTCCAATGCTTGTTCCTTCTGCAAATGAAAATAAATACATGGTGACTATACCAGAATGTGTTGGGTTTATTTATTGAAGAACAAATCTAATGTTTTTCAAAAATTAAAGAACTTTCATACATGGATTGAAAATGATGCACAATCTCATATTGGCTTTATTCACACTGAAAACCTTGTGAAATCCTTGTATGGCCTCAAGCAAGCACCACAAGTCTGGTATGAAAAAATAACTAAGCATCCTCTGAAACTCATTTTCAAACATTATGATCTTGATGATGCAACTTTGTTTGTCAAGAAAGTTGGAAAAATAGTTGTATATCTTGTGGTATATGTAGATGATCTTTTGATGACAAGGAACAATGAGAGCTACATTGCATCCATAAAGAAGGAATTGAGGAAAGGTTTTGAAATGACTGATTTGGGTTATGTTCATTACTATCTTGGTATTGAAGTAACTCAACATCCGAAGAATATATTACTTTCTCAAAAGAAGTTACATTGGAGATCTGTTGAACAGGTTTGGCATGGCTGAATACAATCCTTTAACTACTCCAATGGAACAAAACTTAAAGCTCACATCCATTGAAGGAAAAGAATTTGAGGATGCAACAAAGTATAGACATCTTGTAGGAAGTCTCAACTACCTGACTACTACCAGACCAGACATTTCGTTTGTTGTTGGAATCCTCTCGAGGTTTATGCAAAAGCCTTGTGAGGGACATGGGTTTGTTGCAAAAAGAGTTCTAATGTACTTGAAGGGAACTCAAGACTTTGGACTCAAGTATACATAGGTGGGCGACTTAAGCTTGATTGGATACTCTGATTCAGACTTCAATGGAGACAAAGAAACTAGGGTACCTACTTCTGGTTATGCTATGAGTCTTGGATCAGAAGCTATCTCCTGGAGATCATGCAAATAATTAGTTCCAGTAGATTCCACAACAGCAGCAAAATATGTGGCAGTAGCTAAGGCAACAAAATAAATTGTGTGGCTTAGGAAAATATTGGAAGATTTACAGGTAAAACAAGTACATTCGACTCCACTCATGATTGATAACACCTCTACAATAAAGTTGGCCAAGAAACCAAAGTTTCATGATCGAACGAAGCACATCAATACAAAATACCATCTGATTCGACATCATGTTGAGGCCAAGACAATCCATCTATGCCATTGTTCCACTAATGAACAGATTGCAAACATCTTCACCAAAGCACTTGGAAGAGAAAAGCTTGAAAGATTCAGAACAATGTTTGGACTCACCAACATCCCTTCAGATTAAGGGGGGGAATGTTGACACCTAATCATGGGGATTGGGTGAACAGTTGTAAATAGTGTAAATAATAAATAATGGAAAAGGAAGATTCATCCGGAGATGAGACCTAACAGTCGCTCCCTCATGTATATAACTATGAGCAATCTAAATGAATAAACAGATTTCATTTTGAGGATTTACTCCTAGCCTGACAGAAAGCAAACATGAAATACTAACATCTATAGAATAGTCTTACAAACATTCATAATCCATGTATGAAGAATGTTCTAGCTTTGAAGGCTTCTATTCTTAATTAAAAGTTCCAAGACACGTGTTTACAATGTACATCACTAGCTCCAGTAGTGGAGCATTAGAGCCACCCCTTTCTCCTCAAAGAACTGATTTGTCTCTAAGCATGCTTCCCTCCTCCTTCTCCTTATCCATCATCTTTCCATGACATGATAGGTTACCTATTCTTGTAATTCACTCATGACGAGACAACATCAATCTAAAAACATCCTAGTCTAAGATGATGCATTCTAATCCACCAACTGAGCCCAGAACAAGTGACAAGTTGGGAAGAGGGACTCAATGATTGCGCAATGTGTAGTTCCAGTAGCCAAGGGAAAATCTTGAGCTATGAGACTGTGCAGTTCGCAGCTCAGGTAGGTTTAAGGGACAAGACTGCACATTTTCTAGAGCCAGTGGGACAAGCTAAGGGAATGCACATTCAGAGAACTAACTATGTAGTTCTGGGAGTCAAGGGAGGTTATTATATTGCGCAGCTGTGCTATTCAAGGGATCAGGGGATGAGCTTGAGGCTTGAGGATGTGAAGTGCGCAGTTTAATCTAGTTGGGGACATGATTGCGCAATTCTAGAGGTCAATGTCAAGGCTTGGGCATAGAAACTGCACAGTGCAACAGTCATGGGAGGCAGTAATTATGCATTGTACAATGCCAAGCAACAAGAGTCATAGCTAGAGGACTGATATTGTGTAGTGTGCAACTTAGGAGAGGCCCAGTGAAGCTAAGTTGCTCAGTCATTAAGTTTTTTTTCGAAAATTGCTAAGTGTAGGATTGATGAGATCAGTGGTGAACTTTGACTGTGATCACACACTTAGAATAATTTGGTGACATGATAACATAGATCATCTAAACATATGAACAAAGTATTTCCCTCTGTGCGAAAACTTTACGACAATGTACCACAAGTGCGACACTTAAGATAGACTTTGGGACAACACTGATGACACTTGTGCAACAATGATTAGAACTTTGTGAATGAGTGTGATAGGTGTTTACATAGTTAGGAAAACTCATATACATAAAGAAATACCCTTAAAACCATCAGAATAGTTTGTACGCATTGCGCGACAGCCAAACATGCCAAAAGATGATAGTTTACCCAACATACAAAAGGGAACAAAACACTTGAAGAAAGCTCATGAAATAATCTTTAATGCTTGCGACAACAATGTACAAGACCAAGGAAGGCTCTGAAATTGAGTGTAAGCCAAAATTTTGGAGTGTTGTAGCAGCTACAACAGTTTACTTGGCAATTGGGCACATTTTGCAGCATTGAGTAAGCATAGGTATTATTGAAGTGGCATTATTTATTGTTGTCATAAATTGTTTGGTGTTGTCATATTAGTCACTTACTTCCCATAAAAGGATCATTGGAACATAAAGTGCCTAAGTGTCTTCATATATTTCTACTTGTTCCTAGCATTTACATGGCTAAAGTGACTAACATTATTTGTTTCTTGAGAATTTAAGTTTCACATGTCTTTGGCATTGAGCACTAACATCATGTATAATATTGTTTCATATCTTTGGTAGTTATCATTGATAAGCGAATAAATTTGATTTAATTGATTAATATTCTTGTGGAAATTTCTTGAAGTTCACACTTGTATCTTTCAGCATCTATCTTGCTTAAGATTGTATTTCAATAGTGTTAAGTACTCTTGCTTTAATATAATCCATAATGAGTACTTAAATAACGTAAAAAATCTTAACTCAAGATGGTCTCACTTATAATATCTTGCACAAGCATTCTAAGTCTAGATTGCATTAATAATTTACCTTCTAGCATAAGATAAGTTGATAGAAACATAGGGCAACTCTTCCCACCTAGCTAGAGGGCCAAGCCATAATCTCTGCAGTTCCTGAAGCATCGAGTGATAGGAGCACAATAGAAGGTATCGTTAATCAGGCCCTAACCTGATTCCTGTTGGCCTCCTTCCCACAACCTACCTTGGAGCCCAGCTTTAAAAAAGTTAAGGGAAGGTTACACTTAGACTAGGCATATAACTAAAAAATAACCAAGATCATTGCATCACACATAGGTCATAGGACTTTCATGTCATTTACGTTAGTCAATCATCTCAAGCAAGTGTGTCCATCCGGTCATTTGATTCCAATTTACAATAAGCAAGAATTTGTGACTCCATTAAAGCATTGGTCTCATACTTTAAAATCTAATCAAATTAATAATCTTGCTTAAATTCAACCAAGTGGCTAGGGCACTCATCCGTGTCTCCCAAACAAGTTGGTTTCCAACTTATTTTCCTTCACCTCATTCCATAGGGACTACCCCCCATAGTCTATTGTTGGGAGACAGCTAGAATGGAATGGATGGGGATTAGAGTGACAGCTCCTATCCTAAGTGTTGTCGCGGTGCCTATACAATCCAGGAAAATACACTACCCAAACATGGAATGCAAAGCACTAGATAGCCAGCCCATCTTCACCACATAGGAACTAGTCAATTTAGAAGTTGGTTTGAAGAAGCTTTCAAGTGAATGGGAGAGAAAATAAATATGTTAACCTAGATGATGTCATTCATGTACTATACCTAAATAAATTGAACACCAATTAGTGGTTGTGCAGCCTCATCAATGTTAAATTACCCAAGCATGGAAGGAACATCACTTCATATCTGATATCACCATATAAGAGATGAACATATCAATAATATGGTTTATAGGAGCCCTAAGTAAATGTGAAAATAAACAAAATTTCTCGACAATATGTTGGAATTCAGGTATATGCAACAATTCTTTGTAATTCCTCCAAGAAACAATATATCAATTGGCATCCAAATTCCTCATGTACAATTGCATGAAGTACAAGATCCATTTTTGTTAATACAAGAACATTGTTGAAGACCCCCTTACACCCCAAAAAAATTAATTTAAACTAGAATCCAAGTTGGAAAGAAAACACTTTAATGGAGACTTGATTCCAAAAAGATCAATATTTGGATTTTATAACTGGAGATGTAATTTGGATGTTATATTTCCATTGATCTCCAAGAACTTCCTGTAGAAAATCCTTGAAACCTTGTAACTAGTAATGAGAGAAAATTGATCACAAAAGACACACGATTTCTCTACCAAAATTTGTGGAAAGAAAACAATGAATAGGAAAATGAGCAATTTAATCTATTACATATAATTTGCTTCAAGTTTGAAGCCCCTGCGATATTTATCAACTCTACACAAGACTTTCCCAACACTTGGCCAAATAAACCTGCAAGGAAGCTCTTATTTCCTTGCGGAATTTCCAAGAGAAATTGCTCTGCTTGATCCTCAAGCCTCTTTCTCTACTTTCTTCTCAAGATCTGCTTGCTTCTCAAGATCTACTTGCTTCTGAAGCTCTACTTACTTGTCAATATCTCACACAAAATCCTTTGTACAATGAATAAATAGATTTGTTCCTTCATCCAGTCTCAATAGGCAATTCAAATTGAATTACCTACTAGGGATAAATTTAGCAACTTCTATTTGTTAACTAAGAGTAATTTGAGATAACACAAAATCAACTACCCAAATAAACTCATAAATATCTCTATTCTAGAACTGGAGATCAGTAAATTGATATACACTAGAGATAACTTCACTAATTAGCTAATTTTAGCAATTAAGTGGTCCACAACTCACTGAAAGCCATCTAACTCGAATTAAATAACAATAAACTAGTGATATGCCACATCACACATGTTAACTAACAACTAACTCAAATATCTATGAGATTGAATTCAAATTAGCATCTTTGACTAAGGCACGAGTCAAAGAAGTCATTCCTTGCTACGATTTCAACACTCCCTCTTAGCGATGAAGCTCTTCTTGGAAGAACCTCGTCCACCTATATTTGTCTTCAACTCTACCAATTTCTCTGCTATTGAAACCGCTCTCTCTAAACTAGAAGACTTCTATGCTTCATTCTGTGGAACCTTCTTTGAAGACCCATTCTTTCCCACCATGCTTTGTGATTTCATCACTTTAGTCATAAGTGGCATGTACCCTATGTACCTGGGTGTTTGCTTCTTGATGCTGGGAAACTCAACTCTCTTATGAGCTCCCTTAACCAAATCCTCTTCTCGTTTGGCTCGAACTATCCCTATACTAGAAGTCTTTGACTGAGTGGTTTCCTCCACTCACCCTAGGCTATGGTCCTCATCATCATCTTGTTAACCAACCCAACTTCCTACTAGCTTAGATTGAAACTGAGATATTGGCTAAGGCTCCATCTTGAGAGCACTATCCTTCACTTGCTCAACCACCACATCTCTACTTTGAGAACTCTTTGTCTTTCTTTTCAATGTTGTACATGCATCAACCTCCAATTTGTAGAGGTTATCGATCCTGACACCAATCTGCTTGACTTTTCTTGAAGCAGAATGCTTGAGGTGGCACTTCCCTTTGTTGAACACAAAATCATACCCTTTTCCTTCAAGGACTACTACTGAGATAGGATTTTCTTCAATCCTATAACATACATCACATTCTTGAGATGGATAAGGGTACCAAACTCCCTCTTAAATCTCATTGTACCAACTGGACCTTTGGTCATATATCTTCCACCATCTCCAAGCTCATTATGTAATTGCATGTATTTTTCCCCCAAACTGTTGAAGAGATCTTTATTCCCTGACATGTGGAATTAATCCCCTGAGTCAATTTACCACACATTACCTCGTTGTGATATTTCCATGCAAGCAGCTAAAGAGAAATACAATTTGAACTAAGAAGAGAGTGCTTCTCCTCCTATTGTTGTTGCATCATGCTCATTGGATTTCTTGTTTGGACATTTTGTAGCATAGTGCCTAAATTCATTGCAATGAAAACACTAGATCTTGCTAAGATCCTTCTTTTCCTTGCCTCCATTCTAACTAAAATTGGTTTTTCCTTTGGACTTCTCACCCTTGGCTTTCTTCCCTTTTTCAGCTAAAGCAAATTTCTCCTCATCTTTTGTCCCAGAGGAGACTACATCCCTTGCGTTCCTCCTTATCTCTTCCTGCATAAGATTTGACCACAGTCTCTCCCAATCAGGGAGCTTATCTATGCCATTCACTGCATCCTGGAAACTATGCCAAGATTTTGACAACCCAGGAAGAGCAAGGCTCACAAGCTCTGATAATGGAATTGTCTCTCCAACACCTCCAAGTTCATCCCTCACTTGAGCTAACCTGGATAGATATGTAGCAATGGGCTCATCCTTTCCCATTCAAATTTTCCTCAATTTGTTCTTCAAATCAATTTTTCTAGCATCACTACTACTTTCAAATAGATCAATTAGGGCCTTCCACATCTGGAATGGATTTTCCTTCCCATGCAAGTTCGGAACAATATCGTCTCTAATTCCTTCTAGGCTCATCCTTTCCCATTCAAATTTTCCTCAATTTGTTCTTCAAAGCAATTTTTCTAGCATCACTATTGCTTTCAAATAGATCAATTAGGGCCTTCCACATCTGGAATGGATTTTCCTTCCCATGCAAGTTTGGAACAATATCGTCTCTAATTCCTTCTAGGATCATCCTCCTAGCTTTTACAGTGTCCTTCCTCCATTGAGTCAATTGTTGTGCATCCAATGTAGGAGGTTTGGGAATATTAGTCATGATGTATTCCAAAACCCATTATCATCTAACATATCCTCCATTTTGTCCTTCCATGCACAAAAAATTGAAGTTCCTTCTAGGGCATACTCTATCCTCAAATCATCGACTGACATGATTCCTACACTTGTAGAATTCTACACCAATTGATCTCCTCTTCAACTCGCTTTGAATATAATCAAGGAATGAGGTCTCTACCTTGTTTTTAGCTCTAATACCATGTAGAAAATCCTTCAAAACTTGCAACTTCTAATGAGGTCAAATTGATCACAAAATACACAAGATTTATCTACCAGAATTTGTGGAGAGAAAACAATGAATAGAAACAAAATCACACATAGAACACAAAATTTATTTGGGGAAAACAGCTAGAAAAAACCCCTCACTTTTATTAAATCAACTAAAAAATATGATATATTTCATAGAATCTACTTCAAGCCTAAAGCCCTTGCAATATTGATCAATTCTACACAAGACTTGCCCAACACTTAGCCAAATAAACCTGCAAGGAAGCTCCTATTTCCTTGCACAATTTAGCCCCTAAAAAATAGGAAATCCTCCTATTTCCTTGCGAAATTTCCAAGAGAAATTTCTCCGCTTTATCCTCAATCCTTTTTCTCTTCTTTCTTCTCAATATCTTCTTGCTTCTCAATCTCTCGCACAAAATCTTGTGTACAATGAATAAATAGATATGTGCCTTCGTCCAGCCTTAATAGGCAATTCGAATTGTATGACCTACTAGGGCTATATTTATTATTTGTTATTTGTTAACTGAGACTAAGTTGAGTTAACAAAAATTCAACTACCCTACTAAACTCATAACTATGTCTATTATAGAACTAGAGATTGTTTAACTAACAGACACTAGAGATAGCTCCACTACTTAGCTAGTTTTAGCCATCAACTAGTCCACAACTCACTGAAAGCCATCTAACCCGAATTAACAAAAAATAAACTAGTGATAGGCCACATCAGAAATGTTAACTGGCAACTAACTCAAGTATCTATGAGACTAAAGTCGAATTAGCGTATTTGACTAAAGAACAAGTCAAAGAAGCCATTCCTTACTAAGATTTCAACATTTCCACTCTTTTGAAGATGAGAGAAAATTTGTTATTGTGATGGTAAAGGTTTTTCCATACACAAATGGAAAAAAGGGGGACATTCAATAACCAAATAGGAAGAAATTAATTAGTTAGCAGAGTCACATGCCTTGGATATTATATGTTCACTGAGCTCCAAGAATTTTCACTACTAAGGATAAATTTAGTAATTGTTATTTGTTAACTGAGACTAATTAGTTGAGTTAACAGAAATTCAACTACCCTACTAAACTCATAACTATCTCTATTATAGAACTAGAGATCGTTTAACTAATACACACTAGAGATAACTCCACTACTTAGCTAATTTTAGCCACCAATTAGTCCTCAACTCACTGAAAGCCATCTAACCCGAATTAACAAACAATAAACTAGTGATAGGCCACATCACACATGTTAACTGACAGCTAACTCAAGTATCTATGACACTGAATTCGAATTAGCATCTTTGACTAAGGCACAAGTCAAAGAAGCCATTCCTTGGCTACAATTTCTGTTGGAAATAATACTGAGAAGGGGGGGGGGTGAATCAGTATTTACAAATCAATAACTTTTTCATTTCCATAGTCAGATTTATATACGCTACTTTAGTGAAGGGAACTCGCGTGTGCACACAATTCTTAAGGCAACAAGCATATATCCAGTGAACTTATGATTTAGTTAATTCATCATATGTTGATCTTTAATCAGTGCATCAATACTTTATTAAGCATTAAACAGTAACCATGTGCAGTAATAACATAATAAACCATCGCACATAAGCAACACACATGAACACCCAATGTGGGTGAAAACCACCTGTTGCTGTCATCTTTGTCTTCTTTTAATAATAAAAAAATATGTTTACAATCTTGTATTGGTGCATAATCATACCAGTACCCAGGCACCCACTTGCAAAAAGCTACAAACTTCTCTCATTCTCCAGCTTCTACTGGAAGGGAGCTACAACCCCCCTAGTTATTGTACTAGCCGATATGTTTATGAGTACATAGGCTCTGACCTACAGAAGGCTACAACCTTCACTCATTCTCAAACTGCTACTGGAAGGGAGCTCCAACCCCCCTAATCAAATCATCAGCCACTACTGGCCGGAAGCTTCAACTTCCTCATTGAAGGCTCCAACCCTCAGTAACCTCTAGGGACCACATTTCATAAGTTTTCACATTGGATGCTCCTAGTACACAATACTACAATATGAAGGCCATGTTTCGTCAAATTTTCACATTGGACCCATTAGTAACATTGAAGCTCAAAATCAATCACCACTGCAATACAACAATCAAAACCAATCACTGAAACTCAATCATAAATCTTTGACATAATTTAAACCAATCATCAATCTCTGAAACAACCATAATTGAAACCTCTGACATACTGAATCATACAGTCACTAAAACCTCTGACATACTAAATCATATAATCACTAAACCTCTGATACAACTAAATCAACCGTTCATTCAAAATTAATCAAATTCAACCAAACAACTGGAACAGACAGATCACTGTAACCAGTACATAGATCTGAACCCAAAACACTACATCAGCAACCAGAACCAACTGTAACCTCACAAGTCATGTGTCAAAATGTATACTCTCCTTCAATGAAGCCAAACTGCGTGTATACGCTACTTCCCATAGCCCAACCTATGTATACCTCTAAAGATACTGAATCATAAAACCTATGAACTACAAAATGTATCAGTCAGTGAGATTATGAAGATCTATTGTCATATTACAAGGATCACCCTTCTTTCTCAATCAATCAATCAATCAGACTCAATTTCCTTATACATTCAGTTTTCCTTTCAGATCTAAGAAGACACCATTGACAAACAGCAGTAAAACAACAGCACTGATCTGATAGATCGGTCATCCCTGAACATCAAACTTTTCTTTTGCATATGCTACTTTGAAGAGTCGAACCAGCATGTATACACACCTTCACCAAAGCGAACTAGCATATAGATCTGAAAATACTTACTTATAACTTCGCTGCAATTCCAGACTTCAGACATACCTAGATCATCATATATAAAGGATAAAAAATGCGTTAGTAATCAGATCTAGCTTATCCATTATCAGATCACATAATTATAAGTCATTATGATCCTGATCCATCATTAGATCTCATCCATCATCAAACACTCGGGTGCATACTTAGTTCAGATCAAGCAAAGCATCAGAAACACATAACATGCATATTTTCTTTTGATCTAACAATTCATAAGATATTCATTACTTATGCACTTAGCCTTTTGACCTTCTCCTCCTTATATAGTTTTAGCCTTTCTCAATACCTCGGATCAAAACAACACTTAGAGCTTGTGGTATTCTTAGGCGAGATCAAACCACTGTTACTCCGCTCAATATTGTGGGCTAATGCCATGGTATTAACCCTTGGTATTCTTTCACCTTAACTTCCTTAATTTTTCATCCCATACGCGCTTTTTCTTCTATGAAAGTGTGTGCATACGTATATGCTCTTTTTGTATAGTGAACCCATGTGTACATGCTCTTTTTGTACAATGAACCTGCATATACAACTTAACATACCTGAAAATGTCATTTTTCTTCAACTTCTTGATTTTGATCTATAGTCTTTTGTTCCTTCATCCGATTCTTTTGTACCATTACTTTGTTCCCTTTGAATAGACCTATTATAATGTGATTTTCCATTGAACTGATTCCTTTGAACTGCCCTGCATTTTGTCACATATGTAAACACAACTGCCATGCATTATGTCACATCTAATATATCTCCTGTAGATTCATATAGTTACATAGATTCATCTAGTTACTATATACAAGTGAGTTGTTATGCTACAAGAAGGGTTGTCATAAAGTACAACACATGCATCATAATGCCAACAATCTCCCTCTTTGGACTTTATGGCAACCATGTTGGTGTTGATTACTGCACGTTGTAGAAACTGTTAGAGATAACAAGCAACACCAAAATACTCTCCCCCTTTGACATCAAGGGCAAAGGGTAGACCAAGTTATTCTCCCCCTTTGATATCAAGGGAAAAGGTCTAACCAAAATGAAGACTTTCATATATGAATAGTTGAATATGAACATTGATCATGCTCCCCCTAGGCACATGCTAAACTCCCCCTTTGTACATGTTGAGATGCACTATGTCATCCATGCTCCCCCTGAGCACATGCAGAGTCTACAAAAATATTTGCAAAAGAATAACATGACTCTATAACTCAAATATGTGAGTATGACCTTCCTATCACCAATGACTCATACATACATCAATATCCCAACCAAGCGCGGATATACCAAATTTGACTCATCTACCCAACTAAGTGGGGATATACCAATTGTTTATACATGACTGAATTATAAGAATTATTACATCATCCATCCCATGCATAATGAGGGTACAAATTACATCATATGACCAAAAAGGACTTATTGAAAGACTACGATAGACAGAGACATATTATTACATCATGGGCCTTTATATGACTTTACATCGAATGATATACATGACATTTATAATAGAGATCAAATATCTAAACAAGACCATGATAGTCATCAGAAACTATCATACACCATATATGATCTGCACCATAAGCATTTGTCAGCAACATCCAGACCAGCAACCTGTATATGTCCATCATCAGTTCCCAAGATATGACAATGTAATATCATCAACTTGTGACAAGGTATGCCGCATATAGATATCAACTCATCCTCTTGATCTCATCAAGATCAACTTGCTTTGTTACCTTAGTAGAAAGAGCCTTATCATAACCTTCCATGAATCAACTAAGCATATGTCATATCTCTAAGCAGTAACACTAAAATCCTATCATATGTATGTGAAAACACCATAGTCATCGTCTATGATCATAGCATCATCATCAAGAACTGCATGATCTTTCCACAAGAGCCCTTAATCTATCAACCATGTATCATCACTAGGGAACATCCCACATCTAATAAGCATTAATCAACATATGTGAGTATCAAACCTATCATCATAAAGTAATAAGGAATCATCATTATGTGACCAAGTAAGCCATGTTCTCCAGATATCCAGGTCTTCAAATAGCTATGCCTACAATAACACTATTCTCCTTGCCAACCAACAATATTTATCAATATGCAACTTAAGTAATCATCCATGTATCTAGCATAATGTATATCCATCAAAGAGATAGCAAAATGTATCTAGAAAACCATGAGCTCATATTCATTTGTCAAGCTTTCTTGATACCATCAACAACAACAATCCTCAACCATGTGAGAGCCAAGAACTATAGGAATATTGCATCATAACTACACCATATGAACTTTATGCATATTTGAAGGCATGATGACAACCGCATAAAAGAAATGAGTGGTTCATCATCAAATAATGAAGTTGTGTACTCAAGCTTTGTACTTCTCCTTGTCCTTATCAAGATCACCATGTAAGCAACATATATGTATTGTATGCATCATCAAAAGTCATCCACAATCACCCATAAATCTGATCTGAATAACAACTATGTAACCCCAAGCAATACAAGTATCATCATCATAGGAAACTCATAACCGCAACATAGCATGATGTATCATTTAAACACTTTAGCCACATAAGCATCATCACCATTGATAAGAATCATTAGGTACAAAAGACTTCTAAACACAATGCCAATAATGCAATATTAGAAGCATAGCATATTCTCCCCCTGAACTTGTGCCACCTCTTCACTATCAGATCTGATCATTGCATATATTAGTAAGAAATATCAAGGCATCATCATCAATCAAATATACATCAAGTCATAAACAACTGATGATAATTGTCTGAACCATATCAGATCAATTTTCTGAGTCTCTACCACTGCTTCTTCATCAAACCAACATATACGTGATTGTGCATCTTCTAACTCGCATATATACGCGACTTGTCTTCATGATAACTATGTATGAGAATTAGAACACTCAAATTTCATACTCTTAGTTTCTCCTGAGTCTGTTCTATCTGTATACTGAGCTATGCCACGTATTTCTGGTTGTACTTCCTTCTTCTTCCATACCTTGGAGTGTGATGATGTTTTCTCCCTTTGGTATGTTAGCCGAATTTTGCTCCTATGTTCTTTTGCTATATGCCCAAACTTGTTACAAGCATAAAATCTTATATGTTTCATATTCCCTCTATAGCAGTTAATGGCTTTGTAACCAAACATATTGCAGGAAAAACAATATCCCTTAAAGTACTTGGAAGCTAATGATCTTTTTGTGTGACGGTTATTAGCTTGAATCATTCTACTTCTGCATTTGACTGCAACATGTCCAAAATTATGACATATAAAACATTCAACATTGTTCATTAGAGGAAAGAATCGATTATCACTTCCATAGTTAGGAGTAAATGATTTTATTTGAAGTCTTTCTTTCCTTGGTTGTTGATGGGGTTGACCTCTTATCTCCTTGTTGAGCATTTCAGATTTTGCATTGGAATTCCTTGCTTCAGTTTGTGAGCTAGATTCACCTTTAATAGTTTCATGAAAACCAAGACCAGATTTGATGGCAGGAGACCTTTGACTACTAAGAATATCATCCAAAATCTTAGTATTATCTTGAAATCGTAAAAGTTTATCCTTTTCTTCTAATTTACCTTTTAGTATTTTTACCTAAACTTGATATTGCTTTTCCTTTTCAAGATACTTCTTCTTCATGATTTCTTCAGCTTTTCTTCCTTCTTCCAATTGTTGCCTTAATTTGAGAACTTCATTTTCTTGTTATTCAAATGCTTGGAGTAGTTCTTCATTCTGCTTATTTGAATTTTTTAGATCTTCTTTTAGAGAAACAACTATAGCTTCAAGACCTTCACAGTAGCTAGTTCTTTCTATAAGTTCCTTGGTTGTTGTGTCCTTTTCATTCACTTAATTTCTCAATGATGTCACTTCATCCTGCAACCTTTGAATTTGATCTTTCGTACTGCTTCTTTATTTTGTTTCCTTCCTCCAACTGGGCTTTTAACCTAGTAACTTCTTCTTTGTAGGCACATTCCCTTTTATCAATTAGATGTTTTTTATCTCTAATTATGTTTGTGGGATTTTTAAATTTTTCCTCTATTTGATTTCTTTCTCTTTAACCCATAAGAGCAAATTCAGTTGTTTCATTGTCACTTTCATTATCTTCTCTCCCACTATCACAATTCCTTTGAGATTTATTCTTCTTTTGAGGTGCTTTCTTCTTTAGTTTCTTTACCATTGTTACTACGAATCTCCTTCAAGTGATCAAGCTTCTGCCAAAGGACCTGCTCTGATACCAATTGTTGGAAAAAATACTGAGAGGGGAGGGGGGGTGAATCAGTATTTACAAATCAATAACTTTTTCATTTCCATAATCATATTTATATACGATACTTCAGTGAAGGTAACTCACGTGTGCACGCAACTGTTCTTAAGGCAACAACATATATCTAGTGAAATTATGATTCAGTTAATTCATCATGTGTTGATCTTTAATCAGTGCATCAGTACTTTATTAAACATTAAACAGTAACCATGTGCAATAATAACATAATAAACCATCACACATAAGCAACACACATGAACACCAAGATTTAAGGTGGAAACCCAATGTGGGTGAAAACCACTTGTTTTTGTCATCTATGTCTTCCTTTAATAATAAGAAAATATGTTTACAATATTGTACTGGTGCAGACTCATACCAATATGCAGGAACCCACCTGAAGAAGGCTACAACCTTCTCTCATTCTCCAGGTTCTACTGGAAGGGAGCTGCAACCCCCTAGTTCTTGTACTAGCTGATGTGTTTACTAGTATGTAGGCTCCGACCTATAGAAGGCTACAACCTTCACTCATTCTCCAGCTTCTACTAGAAGGGAGCTCTAACCCCCCTGATCAAATCACCAGCCACTACTGGCCGAAAGCTTTGACTTCCTCACTAAAGACTTCAACCCTCAGTATCCTCCAAGGACCACGTTTCATAAATTTTCACACTAGATACTCCTGGTACACAATACTACAATATGAAGGCCACATTTCATCAAATTTTCACACTGGACCCATTAGTAACATTGATGCTCAAAATCAATTGTCGCTGCAATACAACCATCAAAACCAATCAATGAAACTCAATCATCAATCTCTGACATAACTAAAACCAATTATCAATCGCTTAATAAACCATAACTGAAACCTCTGACATACTGAATCATACAATCACTTAAACCTATGACATACTGAATCATACAATCACTAAACCTCTGACACAACTGAATCAACCATTCATTCAAACTTAATCAAATTCATCCAAACAACTGGAACAGACAAATCACTATAACCAGTACATAGATCTGAACCTAGAACACTGCATCAACAACCAAAACCAACTGTAACCTCACAAGTGATGTGTCAGAATGTATACGCTCCTTCAATGAAGCCAACCTGCATGTATACGCTACTTCCTTCAGCCCAACCTGCATATAACTCTAAAGATATTTAATCATAAAACCTTTGAACCACAAACTGTATCAGTCAGTGACATTCTGAAGATCTACTATCATATTACAAGGATCACCCTTCTTTCTCAATCAATCAATCAATCAAACTCAATTTCCTTATACATTCAATTCTACTTTCAGATCTAATAAGACATCATTGACAAACAGCAGTAAAATAGCAGCACTGATCTGATAGATCAGTCATCCCTAAACATCAAGCCTTTCTTTTGCATACGCTACTTGGAAGAGCCGAACCAGCGTGTATATGCACCTTCATCAAAGCGAACCAGTGTATAGATCTGCACTTACTTATAACTTCGCTGCAATTCCAAACTTCAGACATACCCAGATCATGATATATAAAGGATAAAATGTGTGTTAAGAATCAGATCTAGCCTATCCATTATCAGATCACATAATTATAAGTCATTATGATACTGATCCATCATTAGATCTCATCCATCATCAAACACTCAGGTGCATACTTAGTTCAATTCAAGAAAAGCATCAGAAACCCATAACATGCATATTTTCTTTTGATCTAAAACTTCATAAGATATTCATTACTTTTTCACTTAGCCTTCTAACCTTCTCCTCCTTATATATTTTTAGCCTTTCTTAATACCTCGTGTTATCACTCAGGTTGTCCCTAGGCTCCTGTAGGGATACGGCCGAGGTAACCACAAACCAATCTTTGGATTGCAGGTTTTAGCCCACCTGCAATCAGAGAGGGATCTCTCTTAATGATTTAACTTTGTTGATGATGATTTTAGGCTAGTTGTAGGGTTCAGGGGTTTTGATTTTTGTTTGGATGGAAGAAGTATGCCAGTTAGAGAATTCCAAGCAGAGAGATAAGGTAAAGTGCGATAAGTTTCAAACCATTGGGCATGGATTCATGGATTAAGGCTTGCTGTTGCGTTTTCTTGGTCACAAGAGGATTATGGAGCAGGATAGCCACACATGATACAATTATCAATTTGCTGAAAAGATGGAATGATGGTCAGGGATGAAAGGCAATTAAGAATCTTCCATCAGAACTGACAGGGAGGAGAAGTGAATGAATGGTTGTCTAGGAGCAGCTAAGAATTCCTAAACTATCATTCATATGTGAAAGAAACAGCGTAAACAAGATCATTTAAGTATGCATGTTCATAACTATTCCTGATGAAAAACACGAAAAATTGCAGAAATTGAGCCTAAGGTGCAGCTAAGCAAGTCCTAAACTATTCTTCTTTTCTGCAATTTAGATGGCGGAATGATGATAAAACAAACATGAAAAACTAACAGAGTTAAGAAACACTTATTGAACCATGTAGAAGCACAGGAATTCCACAGTCACTCCTCGACCAATTAAACACAACAGACAGTTTCAGAATCCATGCTTTCAGCAGTCTTTGATTATAGAAAGCATCAAAGTTATAGTGCGAGTCTCTGTTTGAGAGAAAAATCGGAATAACAAAGATCAAGCTATTGATCAACCAACCAACCCCTACTCCCTTTTTCAGGGTGGTATATATAAGCAAAATATCTGAAGTCATTTATTACAATTGACCTAAACAGGTCTGCAGGAAAAAGCTTTTTCTAAAAATCTAATTGTTGCTGGAATTAAATGCAAGTAAGTCCTTTGGGCTGCGCCAGAGGCAACTGAATCAAGTTGAGTTGATGAGGTGTCCTGTGTGACTTGGTGCAGTGGTTCTGTCATAACTGTGCATTGATTTCTGGTCCACTGATCTTTTGTGAGTTTAATGTGCAGTCATTTGTGCTGGTGAGCCTTCAATGCGTCTTCAATTGCATCTTGACTTTCAGAGCTTTCGTTTTAATGTTGGATTTGCCTCAAGCCCTGAGAAAATCTCCTCTGATACACTTTGCCGCTACATTGATGGTCTTCGCCGCTTCCTGATACTCTTTGACGTGTTTTTGTCTGCATATTTGATCTGATACTCTTTGATCTCTGTTCCTGGTCTCTCTTTGTCTTCAAATACGTTTAATTTGGCAAAATCGGGCATTTTCGGGCCTTTTCGATGCAAAAAGGGCCAAGGAATCAAAAGATTCCCTAAAGATTCCCCAATATGACCTATTTCCCGTAGTGATGCGCGATTAGCGCGAACGCTAATCGCGCATCGAAAACTACCTCCGTTTCTCATTCCGGAGCTCCGAAGCTCGACTTTCGCGCTTGCGCAAATTTTCGGTTTTTTTGCTGCAGATTTCAGTTGTACGGCGGATAACGTCAACTTGCTGACATCAGCAGTGGGGTCCTCTGGTACAGATATGACGTCAGCATGCTGACGTCATCAAGGTGACGTGGCAGGGTGACGTGGGTCGGGTGCAGGCAGTGTGAGGTGATGTGGAGGCGACGTGGCAAGGTGAGGTGGCACTCCTGTTACGTGAGGGGAGGGCGGTTTTGGCCTGTGCATTGGACCACCTTTGGTACGGAGGTGGTTTCTATCAGGGGCGGCCCGATGCAATGGGAGGTTGCCACCTGTCCCGGTGTACAACGGTAAAACCGTCGGACATCGGGTAGTAACCTACCACCACAATAGGGTGCCCGATGTTAACAAGGGCCGTCGAATCTAGGGGGGGGCGATCCGACGGTGGACGGGAAAGGGAGATGCGTGGAGTTTGAAAAAGGAGTGCACGCGTTAAAGTTTGATTTTCCGCGGCGCAGGTGGGTTTAGAACTTTAGGAAATGGATTAAATAGGTTTTGGTGCGTTGGAATTTATTAAACAAACATTAATAATTTCCAAAAGGAAATGCGCAGGGGGGTTTTTTGCATTTGGAAAGGGTTTTCTTAGTGTTTTGGAAGGGGTCCAAACACATGGGAATGGAAATTTATGCAGAATGAGGGTTCTTACTAAAGTCCAGGTGACTTAGTAATTCCCAGAGAAATACTTATGGTTATATTTCAACCAGGGGGAGGGGATATTTACATAAGGGGATTATCTACATAGTTTTAGTAGGGGGATGGGGAAAATATAGGGAGTTAGATAATAATGTCAGTAGTCGATATGGAGATGACAAGAAAGCGCTAAGTTTCAGAGATCTTAGGCTTCAAAGGGGAGATAGAACCTTATAGAGAAAGTATGGACCCTCCTTGAGTGAAGCAGATCTTCACCAAGGTTAATGACATGGAAAATGATGAAACTAAGAGATATCAAGCAGATCTTGACCTCTTTTTGGGGAAATTAGTTAATGATTTTGGGAAGAGGAAGAAAGGGAAGTTAGTTATGCCTGATTTGAGCTCCTTCATATGAAACTGCCTGATGATTGTGCCCTGAGTAGAGATGATATTTTGAAAACATAGAATTGATCAGAAATCAAGATTCTGCAACCTCAAAACCACCTACCTAGCCTACTTACCTAACATTTTTTCTTCCTTTGGTTTGGGTGCACTTAGACTGGCAGACCCAGCATTTCAATTTTTTCTTTTTATGTCTTCCTATCTACAAACTACCCTTATTTCTTCCAAGGGCCCAGATTAAGCAGTTGGGCTCCTTCGATTCTCTACCTATCTAAGAATCTGCCAAGATTAAGCTGTTTGGACAGATTTTCATTCTCTATATTCTAAAACAGGAAATTG